>CDEZ01020812.1:0-19853 GCA_000826365.1 Acanthamoeba royreba
GTTGCATTACTTGAAAAGCTTGGAGATAGACATGTTGCGCTCTGAGTCCTTCTTCATGACCTTGGAGACGGCCATTTCGAAGTCTTCCTGCGTCACGTGCACGCGACGTTCCCTCAAAGCGTACATGCCTGCTTCCGTACACACAGCCTGTACACAAAGGAAGCAAAGAATTACTCTTCGCGTCAAAGAGGTAACCACGAAAGCGTTAAGTACCTTAATCTCGGCTCCTGAAGCGCCCGGCATGGCATCCGCGATCTTCCTCAGGTTGATGCCTCGCGTAAGGTTCATCTTGCGCGAGTGAATCTTGAGGATTTCAAGGCGGGCCGCTTCGTTGGGGTTGGGGAACTCGATCTTACGATCAATACGACCAGGACGCAGAAGAGCCGGATCCAGGATGTCGATACGGTTTGTGCACATGAGCACCTGCACAATTAACGATGAGTTCCGCAACATCACTAGCATATTGGTGATCTATCTCTACCTTGATGTTCTGTGTAGGCTCGAAACCGTCAAGCTGATTAAGAAGCTCAAGCATCGTTCGCTGCACTTCAGAATCACCGCTGCCTCCAGAGGAATCGATACGCGCGGAGCCGATGGAGTCGATTTCATCCATGAAAATGATAGAAGGGGCGTGTTCTCTGTAGAAGAAATTGTTAGACTTTTCTTTTCTAGAGGCTACAGGCCGTGGATAAACGTACCTGGCCATCACGAAGAGCTCGCGCACCATGCGCGCACCCTCACCAATGTACTTTTGGACGAGCTCCGAACCGGACACACGAATGAAGGTACAATCAGTGTGATGAGCCACAGCCCTAGCCAGCAGCGTCTTGCCGGTGCCTAGCCCAAGTCATGCCGATCAGATTCTCTTGGTTCTCATACCATCGGCAAGACAGGGGCAGTGTACCAGGAGGGCCATAAAGAAGCACACCCTTGGGCTGGGCAATACCAAGGCTCTCAAAGAGCTCAGGATGTTTGATAGGAAGCTCGATAACTTCCTTAATCTCTTTGATCTGCTTGGTGAGGCCGCCCACCATTTCGTAGGTGGAGTCGGGCACCTTCTCGACCCTCATCAGTGACACCAACGGGTCGACCTTGTTCGGCAGGATCTTGTGCAGCGTGTAGCTGTCATTGCGTAGCGCCACACGTGTGTTGGGCGACAGCTTCGTGATGTCAATCTTCTTGTCGAGATCAACCACGTACTTGCCCTCTGGGTGCACCTGTACATTCGAGTGATCAATTGATTTATATCTTTGGTAACCATCGAGCGCAGTTCTCAATCAATTCATTTAAAATGAATTGATTGAGAAATTGAAATGAAAATAAATCAAAGATGCAGCAGAAATGGGATGATGGTGGTGCGCACCTTGACGAGCACCTTGCTCTTGCCCATGGGCTTGACCACTTCGCCCACATATGAGCCAGCCTCGTGCAGCAGCATCAGCTCTTCCCGCAGTGCTCGCACTGCAATTGAGCAGCACAGTGACATTTTGATTAAGATCGAGCGTCAATGATGATCCATTTTAGAAATGCAAATGGACAGATCGAGTGCATTCATAAAGAAGCTCAACAAAATATGCACCTTTGGCATTGAGCTCATTTCTTTGTGCCTCCAGACGTCGCAAATTCTGGTTCTTGTCGGCCAGGATAATGGCCAGCTCGTCCTTCTTGGCCAGGAAGTACCCCTTCAATCCCTCACGACCCATTCTTTTCTTTTCTTATGTCTCTTCGCGCGCTGTGTATTCTTGATGATTGACAGTTCTCCTTCTCTCGATCCTCGCGCTTGTAATCACCACAACACGATGATCTCTGCCAGTCCCACCTTTGCTGGCGTCCGAGAAAAATATTTTCCTTTAATTTCTCACTTTCTCTTTCCCATACGAAAAGAAAAGTTTTTCTTTTTGTTTCTCAATTTGCTCTTCGGAGTTTGGAGTGACTTGCCACGTCAGCAGCGTTCTTGTTCCAACTCCAGGGCGGGAAGCAGTGGGGCAAGATGGAAGAATGGGGGGAGACAGCGAGCAGTGAGACGCTGGCGATGGTCAAGGAAGCGGTGGTAGAGGATGGACCGCAGGTGGTGCTCCTGCTGCTGGCGTTCTCCTTCACGGCCACGCTGTTCCTGATGCTGTTCTTCGGGTTCGAGTTCATCTACGCGCGCCTGACCGGGACGCAGCTGCTCCACGGCTTCTTCGACCGGGACGTCACCGAGCTCGACCGCATCTTCGAGGAGATCGAGGAGCTCAAGCGGCAGCAAGCGCGCGAAGCCGAGGAGCTGGCCCGTGCGCGCGCCGAGGACCGGCCGCCGCGCCTGCAGGACAGTCTCGGGCTGGCCATCGACGCTGTGGACGAGGAGGCCCTCACGTTACGTGATGCCGAGTACGAAGATAACATAACGTACGTATTTATTCTGTTAAACAATTTTTACCTTATTTGCATAAATTAATTATTTTTATTTGTTACGTGTAAATTGTTATGCTAACCATCAACTTCTTTGTGCTGATGATGGTGATGGTGTGCAGACGGAAACGATTTCTGTGGCTTGCGCGACAGGAGCACTTTATGCGGAAGAAACAGATCCTGCGCGTGTCCGTGTGCTTCTCTCTCGCGCTGCTCCTCTTCTGGCGTGTGGGTGCCATGGAGTCGCGTTGGTGTTCGCTGTCGTCCACCCACCAGCGACTTGTGCACTCGCTCCTCGCTCATACGACGGGTAAGTTCCACCCACGCCATGTCACTTGATTGTTTGCTGACTTAGTACAATTTGATCAACATGCAGCTGTACTCAACTCTCACGGTGTCACCTACTGGCTTGATGGGCACACCGTGCTGTTCGTGCACAGACGTAATCAACTCAGTGACTGGTACGCTCGAAATTGGGTCAAGCGCGCTAGCGTTGTCTTACGGTCAATCGTGCAGGGATGATCGATTGGTGTTGGGCATTTTCAAAGAAGACAAGGCAAAGATCTGGAATGAGCTAAGACCTGCTCTCGAACAGCGAAGTCGATACTACCTGGAGAAGTACAGGGTATGAATTCGTGCTGAGTTCATTTGCCTCGTCTCTCTTACTTACGTAGCTTTCTCTTGTGCAGCCACCGATGGTCGCGTCTAGCAATCCGCCAGCCTACCGTCTCCACTATGCTTCTCTCCAGCGACACTTCAGCAAGTTGCCTTATCTCGATATCTATATCTATGACCGAGCAGATCAGGCAGCGAACGATGCAGACACGCCCAAGGACGAACCGGTACTGTCTGTTGGCTTTTCCGTACGCTCAGTACGTATCCTTACGCGTAATCTGCTTTCCCACAGGCAGTGCCCAAGGTGAGGGAGAGTTCAGTGCTGCCAGTCCACAATGTCACGCTAACTGACTCATCGTCCCTTACCTATCACGTTGCTCTCCCGCGTGAGCCCTCCGTTTTCATTGCGCGCATTCGCGGGGAGGAGAAGGACAGTCGGGACAAACCGACCGGCGAGGCGAAAGGAAGCGACGGTGCTGAGGCAGGGCTGGATGATGAGCGGATGCACAGGGGCTACAAAGCACTCACGTGCTACCTCTACCGAGATAGTGGGCACAACCTCGTTTTGTTTGCACTGATGGCCACGCTTCTCTACTTTGCCTTCGTTATTTATGCCCTCCCGCGAGTCTCCTTCAACCCGCTGTGGCGACGCTAAGCCAGAGCACCCGATCGAATAAAGTAAATGCAATTTAAGGAAGTTCCTTGTGCTGAGCACAAAGGAGGGAAGATCACGGCGATGCCCTGGGGCGTGTTCAGGGCCGAGGTGCTTCGCAAATGGCGCACACGTCTCCACCGGTGTTGGCGAATGTACACATCTGTGATGACGAATAAGCAACAGTCATAAAAAGGCTGCTATTCAGAGGACGTACAGCGCAGACCCAGGCCCGGGAGGCGGCTTTGATAGTGTTGAGCTGCCCGCATACAGAGCACTCGATGCTGCTCGATGGATTGAGGAAAGTACATTGCTGCCCGCACAAAGGGACATTGCATGAGTAAACCACTTGGTTTAGGAGACTTTGAGGAAACCTACCTCGCACACCCAGGCGTTTTCGAGTTGAAGTGTGTCGTGTAACGTTTGTGCGTCCTGCAGATGAGAAATCCCAATTGGTTAGTTGCTAATGCTCCGTAGTAGAAGTTAGGTAATCCGTACAGCAGGATCAAAGGTACGGTCCTCCAAGTAGAAGGACTTGATATTGCCACCGATGGTTTCGTTTACGTCCTTGGAACCGAAGAGGCACACTTGCTGGAAGACCGCGAAGTCGCCATCGGGAACGGCGATAGAAGGAGAAATCAGCGTGGAAGCCAGCTTGCCGTCGATGTAAATCAAAATGGTTCCTACGGCTGTGTCGACGCTCAAGCTCACAACATGCCACTTGTTTGGAAGTAAGGAGTTGCCATCGTCGCGTGGGAAGGAATCCCGCAAGCCAAGCTTGCCTTCAGGGCTCAGATAGATCTGTGAAAGGGAGTGAGTAGAGTGGAGTACGGCCATCTGAATGAAAACTGCGTACGTTGGCGGTCTTCTCATTGTAAAGAGCAGTGTTGAAGATAGCCAGCAGACTCTCAGGGCGTTCCTCGAACATGAGCTCCATGGTGACAGTGTACTGATTGAGCTTGCGCTGCGCGAAGGGTACTGGAAGGAAGAGCATTCCCTGGCGGTACACTCGGAGGAACTTGCGGTCGTATTCGTCCTTGTACCTGCGCATGGCAGTGAGTAAGTTACCTGGGCAACATTCTGCTGGAGTATCTTCTCATACCCAATGTCACCGCGAGTGGTCATTTGTAGAGGCCTGCGACCGGTGGTGAAGTCGTACTTGATGCACCCATCCTTAAGTATGAAAACGCATAAGCGAGCGAAACTCGTAGCACGAGAATAGCAGGAGAGCAGCGTACGCCGATCATCTTGGGATTGGGTCCACCCTCCTGAGCACGATCGAGAGCTTCTTCCTCCTCTTTTAGTTCACGACGGATCTTCTGTTCGAACTCGCGCTCACGTTCAAGTTCCTCCTCTTCTTGACGCTTCTGCTCAACCTGCTGCCGCTCGCGCAATTCCTTAAGCTCTTGATGACCCTTGGGTTTGACGGAACCCAGTTCAAGGATAGACGAGCTGCTGCCCTTACTCATCTCATCCGTTTCAGTCTCCTTGTCCAGATCTTCGAGCTTGGCATCTGGGTCACGGACCATGTCCACGAACTCGCGGTAATCGATGCACCTGATGCAAAATTTAGCCAAAATCAACACATGCTTTGAGCTTATGAGGTAGTAGTACCCATCCTGGTTCTTATCTGCAGTACGGATAAAGTCGAGAATATCCTCGGCCGTGGCATCAATCTGGAGCCAGTCGAAGGCGCCCCACAGTTCGGGAGGAGTAATCAGACCCGTCCTGTTGGTGTCGAACATACGGAAGGCATCGAACAGCAGAAGGCCCTTCGCCTTGACAGCTTCTCTGATGCGAACGGACTGCGCTCTTTGCTTGAGCAGATGATATTCGTCGGGAAGAGTAAAGAGCTTCGCCAGGGGAGTCTCTTCCCACTTCCTGTTCATTCGACGTCGGCATCCAATAACTCTCTCGAAGAAGATCTTAACCAATAAAAGGCCTTAGTATGTGACAGAATTCAATTGAGTACTACTTCGTACCTGTCTCTCACGGCAGGTGCTACGCTGGAGAGCTCGAAGAAGGATAGCGATATGGGGCTCCTTGTAATACATATCGCAATTGAGGAAGCGCAGAGAATGATAGGCAGCCTCGTTCTGATAGACAGGTGCGGGTTCATAACCGTGCGAAGCGTCCATTACGATGTTGTCCGACTAAAAACAGGATAATCGGTCGTGAGATATCAAATTAGAGGAACAAATAAAGAAATTCAGTACCGCTGCGCAACGGAGAGCGATGGCAACGTTGGCACCATCAATGATCTCCCGCTCGAGACGTATGTGCATGATACGTCGGATCGTTTCGGCTTCGGCAAGCGACAGAGTCACGTAATACCTAGCCAAATATGCTAAGTGAGTTCTTGTGCACAACCTACTGCTGGTGGGGGTAAAGTGTACCGCCCATTCTGCTCTGGACGAAGAGTGCCGCTCTGCAGGAAGGCAGCTATCTGGGAATACTCCAGGGTGTTCTCGCCCTCTTTCGCGAATTGGGCCATTACGCTCTTGAGGTCGTCTTCTGGTGGAAGGGGAATGTAGTCCACTGCAGAACGCGTGAGCTGCTTGAACTCCTCGTAGTTGAGGTCGCCACTGTTATCCTGATCGAACAGATGGAAGCCCTTCCGTAGTGCCAGGTCTTGCTTCTCATCAAGCTCGCTGATGCGAGCAGGTCTTAGAGACACCTTCGATCGTGCTGGCGCCCATTCCAGCACCATGACCACGTTCTTTATACGCCTGGCGCCCGACCAGCGCTTGTCAAAGTAGTTGTTCGACACAAGAAGATAGTCCTCGAAGGCCAAAGGAGGCCTCTTGTACAGGTGGAACTCGCTTGCAGGGTAAAACTGATCGGATGCTTCGAGGGAGATGAGTTTGCGGAAGGGCCACGGTGTGGGAGCCTCTTCATCCCGAGAGTACGCAAGGTCCACATACTTCTCGATCTCGATCTCTTGCTCTTGCTGCAAGCACCAAGGAGGTAAATAGAGCGCCCGAGATTAAAAAAAGGGAAGCCAGCGTACCTCCTGCTCCTGCTGCTGCTCACGTTCTTGTTCTTGTTCCTGCACCTTCTCAGCGTCGAAGAAGTGGCCGGAGCTGTTGAGAAGGCGCTTCCTCTTAGCCTTTTCTCTGCGCCGTCTCTCCAGAGCTTCCTCAGCAGCATCCCCTGCAGGGGAGTCGGAAATGGCCTTCTTTTCCTTCTTTTTCTTCTGTACCAACTCGCGTACTCTCTGCACGATAGCCAGCTCTTCCTCGCCGTACACGAACTCGGCATTCGCCTATGAATAAATGTAAGTATAGGGTAAGAGCGATGAGAAAGAAAACGGTCTCACCTGAATCCTGTCTTCGATGGTTACGTGGAAAGGCTTGGGTATGGGCACACAGGCCTCTACGGAGAAGTCTATCGGCTCGCGGAACACTTGTAGACTCTTCCTGAGATTAATATCCTCCAATTTCTTGTGGATGGCAAACCTACAGACAAAAGTGATTAACAAACGGTTCGCGGGTCGTCATAGAGATATACTTACTGGGGGTAGTTCTTAAGAAGGGTCTTGAAAGCGTTCTTACGCCATACGTTGGATACATTTTGAATGCAGAGTTGATTGAACTGTGATGAAGTGGTTAGATTTTGTTTGTCCTGCGATGAAAAAGTAAAAGAGGAAAGTACCTGAATTCTCTCTGAGCGCATACTGTTAATGACCAACCATGCGGCAACATCAACGAGAACTTTCGCATCCTCACCAACTCCTATTGGGCAGTTTGAAAAAGAGATTGAGCAAAGTTACACCTCGTCTACAAAACCAGGAATAGGTACCCGAAGGTGGCATGCGAGCTTGCTTGAGCTCACGAGCCATAAGACGTTCGATCTCAGGGATGATGTAAAGGTGGATCGTCTGTCCCTTACCGATGCCACGCATACGGAAAGCGCCTAACAAGACAGGTAAGCATGCATCTAGGATTCATCGGGAGAGGGAGTTGACCTTGGGCATAGTCACGGAAAGTCATATCCTTGCCGAGCGTAAGCACAGCACAGGCGTTGAGCACGTGCTTGATATCCATACCCGTGGTATGCACTTGATCATAGAATGCGAAACGCTTCTTCTCGCTTATACCACACTGGGCCAGCTTAAGCACACGGCCAGTAGCTCGAACGAGGATCATCTTTCGATCAAACTCATCCAAGAACACAACACCCTCGAAGTTCTTAAGGCCATTGGCCAAGAGATATTGGGCCACCTGCGCAAGCACAGACAAATGAGCGGACGAACAACAAACCCAAAGGGATTTAGGTACCTGGAAGTTGGTCATTCCGGTGATGAGAGCACCAGTATCGATAAGGGCATGGTAAGGCGGATCGGCGTTGGCGATCTTGTTGAGAAGGGACTTCACCGACCAACCTTCCTCAACTACTTCGTGACTGACGATATCGGGATTGGTCAAGTAGTTGATCATCAAGCCATCAGAACCTTAAATGTGAAATCGAAAAAAATGATCAGAAAGGCATTAAATTTTCGAACAACAAAGCTACCAACCTTTTTCGTAGCCACAGAGGCCGAGCTCAATGGGCATCAGATCGGAAGGAGTGCCAGAGAAACCGATTCGGCGACCGAATAGCATCTCACCACCCAGAGCTTGACCAGACTCGCTCAGTTTCACGATCTAACAAGGCAGAAATGATCAACGGAAGTACGATGACTACTTCAAACAAGGAGTAGTATACCTGATGTCTCATGTAGGTGGGGAAGATAAACTCATTGAGATACCAATGGATAAGATCAGGCAACTTGAACAATAGAGAATGAAGCTTCTGCATCTGCTCTTCGTTTGATCTCTTCAGCAACCGCAAAGGTACCACCTCGACAGTTTCATCTTCTTCGGTTTCCACATCCTGATGAGAAAGGCGCGTGTCATCATTACTTGGAACACAAAACTCCAGTAGATATCGCATACCATTTTGTCCTTGCCCTTGGCGAGGTTCTGGAAGTTAAGCGAACCACGGACTTTGCCACCCGCCATCTTGACCCACTGGGCATAACGGATAGAAGACTTGCGCTCGCTGTAGGGTCCTACCTCAAGGGTAAGCGTGGAGCGCAGGTTGGCAATGATGTCGTTGAAATCTGACCACCGAAGGCCTTCGTAACGGTAACCCAAGATAGTGAGGCCCACAATAACGTCTGGGTGCGCAAACCTACCGTCCCCGAAGATTAGCAAGACCACAAAAGAAAAGAATGCGTGGATTCATACTCGGAGGACTGCGAGGGCACATCCTTGCCTACGAAGGGAACAGCGAGCTTGGCCCTCGTTCGAGGCATATTAGGATCTATGGCAATAGCCCGATCAAAGTCGGCTTTGCTCAGCAGACCGAACGATACACGGTCGATCTGGGGCGATGTCAGTTAAGGAGCAAGAATGGCAACGAGGAGAATGGTGCACCTTTTGGAGAACATGCGGTAGGAAGGACTTGAGCCAATCGCGCGTGAGATTGAGCATCTTCTTGTTCTTGGGGGACAGGTGGTTGTTTACGTAGTCCACCAGCGCTTTCTCGTAATTGGAACGATCCTCCTCGAGAATGTACCTCACGATTTGGTCGTCTGTCAAGCCAGTCAAGTTCTGGGATTCGAGCCATAGGAGGGCCCACTGCGCGACGATAGGCTTCATGTGTTTGTGGTAGAAGTCAGGGTTGAGAAGCACGATATGAGGGGAACGCTGCAAGGCGCGTTGCTTGTAGCCCTCAGACACCACTTCCTTGAGCTTTTCCAGCACGTCGATGGCTCGATTGCTCTCCTTGAATCCGACTGAGAGAGAGCCACCGTCGGCATAAAAGATAGCATCGAGAAGGTGGATAGGCAGCTTCCACCGAAGAGGAGCAAAGTCGAGATCGAGCTTTGGACCTATCGGGAAGTTAAGTTCACTCTTGAGCGGATGCAGAATGAGATCGACTTCGTCCATGATAAGTACGCCCGAACGGAAGAGATTGAGGATGCGAGCCAATTCCCGGGAATCGGCCTCCATCTGTGGGTGTCTTGGGCCAGACTCGTCCTCAATAAGGTGCAGCATCTCAAGGAACTTGAGCATAATCGATTTTATCGAGGTAGGCGTGCTGGATAGCAATGTGTCTCGTTAGCGCAGCCATCACTGAAGCAAGAAAGGCAAATGTACCTGATAACGACGCCATTGGTGCGTATAGCGTTAGTCAACTTATTGTAAAGTGAACGGTCCACCCTGGAGGCACGGTCGCAGTGAAGAGTGTAGATGCGCTTATGCATGATCGACGAGAAGGTACTCCTCATCACGCTGCGAGAGAACTCAAGTAAAGCAGGCGGTACTACTTGGCACACCAGGGACTTGTTGTCACCGAGCATAAGAGCAAGCAGCGGACCGACGACAGTGGTCTTGCCTTGACCCATGATCATCTGCTTGACCATGGACTTGCCCTGGTTCATGCTGTCCATGAACTCGCGCACCATAATGACCTGTCGCTCACGCAGCAGAATATTCCAGGTGAACTCGAAGACCAGGAAGCGTGGGTCGTAGACCAGCGAATCTCCCTCGGTGTCAATATAGTAACGCCTGGTGGTGAGATTCTGGGCTAATGATTCGCTCTGTTGAGCAGATACGATGGGTCAGCAGGGTCATTCCCACGAAAGCAAGGGCAACGGCAGTACCTTCTGAATAAGTCCGGCAATAAGCGCGGGGTTAGGTTCGCTAGTGGCCATCTGATTTTGGGTGACGTGCAGAAGACCCAGCAAACCGCGAGCATCGGAGAGACATCTGTTGATCTGACCTATGCGATTCGCATGGAGGATAGCCGCGGCGATAACGTCAAACACATGTTCCCTCTTGTCGTTATCGAAGTAGGGGTTAAGTTTTTGCAAGTCCCACTCACTCTTTGACGAGAGCAGCGAGCCAACCAGGTAGTCGAGCCCTAATGGCCATGCTGAGTTAGATTGCGAAGCTTTCTACAACGCTTGAAAAAGCAACGTACAGATATGAGTCTCTTGTCCGCAGTAGCGCTGGAGAACAAAGCGATACTTAGCAATGGTCTCCGGTGACATTTCTTGTTCCTTGCCCTCGATTTCCATGTTATCTCCCTGTGCACCGAATTTAATGACAAAGCGGCTTGTCGCAGGGTAATAGGAGGAGGTACCGCTGACTTAGAAGTTGATAGTGGCACCTCATTAGCGTGAGCCACGACATACGGGATGGCATTGTTGACGTAGTCAGAATCCTGATCTCTCAACTTTTGCAATTCGCCTATCAGGCCCTCAACGTGATTTACAAGATCATCAAGAGTAGACTTCGAGTCTCCACTACATAGCCGAAAGAGAGGGTAAGATGCAAGCTTAGCACCATTTAGTCAGTTAAATAGATGGCATACCGAGCGTAAGCTTCAATGTCCTGGTCAAGGAGACTCTTGTACTTGGCCACCTTTCCGTGGTTCTGAATATCGGCATAATGCTTCATCTCTGCCTGAAGTCGATCCATCATGAAACCGGCCACTGCGGAGTGAGCCTGCGGGTGCTGCGATACGTCGAAGGGAAGCTGGCTCGAAACGGGTGACTGCTTCAGCTGATCCCTATTAAAGAACGATACGTGGTTCTCCAAACCGAGTGATACGAGAGGTGCTCCAGCGAAGGCTGACCGCGTAGCCTCGTCCAGAGTCAGCCTGGAATCCGTGAGGCCATTTTCCTTGCCCACGGTGCGCAGCCGTCTGCAAGATGCCAGAGGTTAAAATCGGAGCACATGTTCGGAAGTAATTCGATAGAACCGTACCGCTTGGTGCACATGAAATCGGAAAGCACAGGCAGCACCCACGACCGCTCGGTCTCCTGAGTAACTGGAGCTGTCAAGTTCGGTGGCGGCAGCTTCGGCCAGGTCTCGGGAGGTAGGTTCATATTCTCCACTAATATTGAATAAGGTCAGTGAGTCGGCTGCAATAAGACATTCCTGGAGGTAAAATGACTCATACCTTCCATCATGAGCATTGGCACCAACATGGAGAACAGCTCGTCAATTGGTGAGACTGATTCATTCTCGTCCACCCAGCCATTGATACGCTCATTCTTCATCTGCCGCTTATCCACGAACTAATGCGCGAAGAATCGTAAGAACAAGCTCAAAACAGTCGGAGAAATATTGCAGTAAACTTGGTTTGTGCATACCTTTGGCAGTCTTTGACAAAGCTCGGGATTGTGCGAGAGGATGTTAAGAATCGAGGGCAGCAGACCACGATCGTTCTTGTCCGTCATTAGCTGCAGCACCAGTGTAGCAAACGAATGCGAGTCGTCGTTCGACAAGATCTTGACCTTGTTGCTTCCGGTAAAGAGAGTGTAGAGGAAGAGGAAACCCAACTTCAATTCGCTGCCCATCATGGTCTCAGTTCCAGGCCTACTCATCATTAGGATGTATTAGAATGATGCATCCAGTCCAAGGGAGACAAGGCACCGTATACCAGTATTGATGAGCCACATCAAGGGCCATGAAACCAGATAGAAGCTTAGATGCGGCATAGTCCACTGACAAGCTCTGCCAATCCTTGGCTGATGCACCAAGAGCAGATAGGTCGTTGTGATAAGGCCAGGCGGAATCGACCGTGCGCGGCACCAAGAACAGTTGAACAGTCTGTGGTAGTCGATCAAGTGAGGTGATAGACATGAGCTGATGATACTGAAAAAATGCGGCATTTAAGGATAAGGGAACGGTACGCTCAGTCCGGCATCCAGAGCGCGCAAGTAGTGCATGCGATTCTTGACTAACGTGATGTC
This sequence comes from Acanthamoeba royreba, assembly GCA_000826365.1. Taxonomy (NCBI): domain Eukaryota; phylum Discosea; order Longamoebia; family Acanthamoebidae; genus Acanthamoeba; species Acanthamoeba royreba. The sequence goes on from CDEZ01020812.1 coordinate 12,411, forward strand.
GTACTCAGTGTACTTGCGTGGATCAAATCGAGGATCGCTGATATCGGTGATACACTGCTCTTCGAGTAGCTGCGATTCTTCATGATGCGGGATGTGGCAAGTGACAGCAACATGCTTAACCTTAACAACGTAAGCCGCGAACTCGTTGGTAATGTCCCAAGGCACTTTCACGGGGCTATCCACCGTCACTGACGATATCTTAATGCGCGACGCGTGTGCATTGGGATGACGGTCGACGTTGGCCTCGCCAAGCGTTTGGAAGATAATATTCTCCTCGGTGGAGAAGGCCGTGTCCGTACCAATGGCGCTGACGAGCTTGAATACTTCGTCATAGTCTGGAATAATAGCCGTTAGCAGTGACCAACTTGGTGTCTTAGCTTAAGGCCATACCTCGATGGAGGAAGCGAAGAAGCAAGAGGTAGAGAGCCGAAGCAAGAGTGGGCGTGAACATGAACGAGAGCGAGACATGGACAGGATAAAGGTAATACTTGGTATCGAGAGCCTCATGCCAGTCTTTGTCAGTTCGGTCCAACACCAATTCTGTAGAGAATGGCGCGCTCCCAATAAAGGGGCGAACAGGATGAATTGAAGGCACTAGGACCAAGATTTCCTACCGAATGAATGTGCTGATGAGTTTTCAGGTCTCAAGAACCACTGTGAAGCTGGCGTACGTTGTTGGGATCCGAGAGAAGAACTGAATGTGGAATGCCTCGAATAAGCCGAGTCGTAAGCTCGCTTCGCGCATTGGTCACAAATAGATTCACGTGATCTACGCTGTAAAGCCTTGTGACGCCATCGCTATCAGTGCGAGCATGGAAGGCCATCTTGAGGCGAGGTAATTCGACAAGGTCAATGTTGAAGGGCTTGGTGAGGTCCTTTTGCTTGGTCCAGGCCAGCACGTATGACAGCTTGTCGAGTCTTGTAATCAATTGAGCGAGGCTATGTAACTTCGAGCCTATGGTAAAGGAGATTAAGCTACGCTCATAGACACTCTAAGAGCTTTGTTGAGTTACCCTTCGGTGCATGCAGAAGATCGACCAACAAAAGTTCTTCCTCATCGATATTCTTTCTCTTCTTCTCGGTGTGGATCTTTGATCTGCGGAGATTCTTCCTGTCCTCCTCTTTCTTTTCTGGCGTTTCCTTGGTCTCCTAATGACAAGAGTCAAGACGCGCTCAATTGGTTTGCTAAAGGCAAAGCAGGTACCTGCTTCTTGATCTGGGGAATTCGGGTAATGCGAGCGCATACACCAGGTTGTTGCGTGCAGTCAACCTTCGGGACACGGATCAACTCAACATAGATGATATTTTGACTATTGTCAAGCGGGTAGCCCCTCAGATTGTCACTCTGTATACTGAAGATTAGTAGCTGACAGGAGAATCCTAAGACGAGCACGTACCTTATCTTGCCAGAAGAGATACGTGTCCAGCAGTGCAGACGGCACGATACCATAGAGAAGACGCGCGGGGATGAATTGCTCGTCCGTGCCAGAGATATTGGCTGGGTGGACCTTGTCTCGAATGATGACCACAGACGTCGGATCAGGATATTCAGCGTAGGGGTGACCGGCTCCGTGCCTCTCCCACTTGGGCCAGGGATACTGACGGTCCTTAGTTGATGGTTGCATGTCACGCAATGAGTAGTGGACATCGGTTGTGTATTCCAGTGATCGGTAGAAACGGCGGCCGTGGGACATGACGTTGTAGATCTGGACTGTCTTGAGAGTCTTGAAGACGAAGATTTCCTTCCACGTACCACCCTTTTTGGGGTGAATGCCCACCATGTAAGCCACATCCGCATCAGCCGGCAATGGATCTTCTGGCAGGCAAATCTATCCCCGATGAAAAAGTTAAGCAACGGCGTTGTCACAACTTTGAGAACAGGGCTGGTGTGTGCTGACCTGAAGAGGGAACGGCTGAGTGAGGTACGTGAGACGGACAGGCTCAAAGATGGGCACTATCCACTGTTCGGTGTCTTCCAGCTCGCCAGGAACGTAATCTCTGTCCAGAATCTGCACGTCCATGCGTGGATCGGGCGTACGCCAGAACTGAAGGTCATGGTCACGGCCAATAAGGCGGACCCATTCCCTGTTCTCTGCCGTTTCGATAGTGGCAGCCTGCATACTGTTCGAGCCGAAAATGAGCAGCACATCAGGTCTGCCGGCGATAGACTTGTCGAGCGCCTTTAAGTGCGATGACTTGAGCGTGAGCTGGATGGTCTGCATGTCAATTTCGACACCGAGCTCGATGTCGTCGCTTACAATCGCAATGGGACCATCCTCTGTAACATATGATCGCGTGTACGGTCAGTACTCGATGATGATGATGACTTAATAAATGACAGATTAAGAACCTCGCTGAGTGATAATCCTTCGACGAATGGAAGCCCTTTCGCTCTCACCGCCGATGTTGTCATCGGTGGTGTGAGAATTTGGATGCTTTCTCTTTCCCTTCCTTCCCACACTTACTCCAGCGGAGGCAACGCTTTGCCCTTCCTCTTCCATGTGATCGAGGGATGAGGCTTGGTTCTCACTGACCTCACTCGGAGGCAGGTGCAGAATTTCTTCTCTCGTGGAGCACTCTAGATGGATAGCACGAGAAAGAACGAGTGTGAATGCTCAGTCCTTTCTGCCTCATCCCTCTCATGTTTACTCAACGTGTTGATTTGTCGGGTATCAGATACTCAATCTGGGGAACAGCTGATACTCGACTGTAATAATTGTTTGACGGAGATGATAAACGAGTGCGGAGATTGAGGGAGTATGGGCGTAGGACTTCCGCGTACCTTGATAGTCGGCTTGATTTGCTGAAGAGACAACGGTAAAGCGGCCAACCGAACGCTGACCCTCGATGAAGGCCCATTTACGGACAAAGTGCGAACGTGATTCCGCTTTTTCATGCTGCTTGCGAATGCCAGTTCCGGCGGACACGCGTATAGCGCTCTCCATAACCTCGTTGAGGTTTTTCTGTCCATTATTTCTGATCCAGGTGATAAGTTTGCGGCGAACCACCTGAAGAATCAAAGCACTTAGTGCACACATTCAAAGACAAAAAGGATTTTGTTGGTACCTGCAAGAGCTCAAATATTTCCGTTTCGGGGACGGGGAGGAGTTTCATGTTCCATGTGTGTCGCGTTGTCAGGAAGATGAATCCGCAGAGCAGGGTGCTCGCGATGTCCTCGTCTAGCTCGTCGATGTGCATATTGCGGTAAAGGAGTAGGAGATGCGCATGGATCGTACACGCGATTCTCGAATTCTCATCAACGACTTTGTCATCCTCCTTATTCTCGCAGGCCTTCATCGCTTGATAACACCACGATTCGAGCATCTTGTGGACAGGTCCGTGCAGAAGCTGCCTAAGCTCGACCTGACCTTTCTCAAGAATTTCGAGCACAGTTGGCGTGACCTCAACATCGCGTAGCGGAGCAGTGATGCAATCGTGCTGTCCCTTGGCGTGTGCTATCATGAAGGACATATAATTCTCCATCCTAGCTGCCGTGCGCATGACGTAGAGGATTATGTCGACCTGGCTCGCATACACGGTCATAGTGTCCTGATAGCCCAAATTTGAGTTAGTCCCACGCCATGTTGTGCTGGTTGGCCAGTAAATTGATCATTGTACCAGATCAAGGGCGAATTTGAGCAATTTGATGGTCGAGTCGATAACACCGGCAGGAGAGCGATGAAGCTCATTGATGAGCATGCCATAAGGTGTGGCAAGGAGCTTGGGGTTGGTCGTGGGCACTTCCTTTGGTTCATCCTTAAGTGATGCCGGCAGATAGCGTCCCGGCTCGAAGAGGACACTGTCAAGGACCTCCTGAAGCTGTTTACTTTTGAGTGCGTGGATTCGATCCTCAGTCGAGAAGAAGCTGAGAATGAGAGGAAGGCGTATGTAGGGGACGGTTAGGTAGGAGATCAACAACTCCGAATCCCTTTGGCCAAGAGCATCTTCAAAATTAGGAAGATTCTTGATGTGCAATACGTCGTCCTCCGTATTGACTAGAAAAATTACCGAGAGTTAGGTATCCACATAACCATGTTGCCAAGTGAAAGAACTCACGATTACCTGTATGAGGAGCGGTGAGGAACGAAGGAGTGGCCGTGGAAGGGAAACGATGGGTGAAGGGTTTCTTCTTCGGTCGGCAGTAGAGGAAGAAGCCCGGTTGGTAGGCGTTGACGAGGTACTCGCCCATATCAAACTTCCACCTGATCACACATTCGGTAAGCGAATTTTGACCTGGTAGATTGCGACAGAGGAAATTCGTACTTCAGTTCAGCGTGTTTCTGCGTCCAAGGAGCGGGACGAGGGAAAGCCTCATCCTCAGTATTCATGAAGTATTTGAAGTAGAAGGCAATATCACGATAACAGGCAAACTCGGGATAATTCTTGATGATCAGCCACTGCTCACCAGAGATATAGGTATGGATATCACCCTGATCGAAGGCTGGACAATAGAGCCATTAGTCTTCCTGTGGGGTTGAGGGACTGAGCGACAAAACGTACCCAGTTCGGCACAGATTTGAGCGAGGAATCTGTTGTTGGCCTGATCCTGGCCCATACCGTTCTCCCAGCAAAAGATGTGATTGGACGGAGGGATTTCATCAAGCTGGTCCGCAAAGTAGTCGAGCACGGCGGTACGGGCGATGTTTAGCTCAGCTGTATGCACCTCTATAGTCTCACTCTGGTCGCCAAACTTGCCCGTGCTGAGACCATACCCGTGCAGGCCATTGTGACCCATTAGGTGAAGGCTCACTTCGGAGGGTATATCAGTGGCCTTCTTTCGCATGGCGGAATCGGCGATAGCAGCGATACAAGCAGGCACAATGATGCGCACAGCATCAAATGAACGCGTGGCCTGCAGGGAAAAGGCTGAAGAAGCGAAGTGCTCGATAATTCTCTGGAGCAGCACGAGAATATCGAGCTGGAGTGCGTAGCGGATGGGAGTGCGCCATACGCAGTTGGCATAATCTGGGTTGCTGTGACCCTTGGGCACTGGGACCAGCTGCGTGAAGGTATACTCGATGAGAGCACACTTCAGGAAGCTCGGGTTCTTGATGGTATGAGTCTGAACGGAGATGAGCGTGCATAGTTTGTCGCAGTAACGAATGGCGGCAAGCGCCTCCTCGAAGTTGGTCACCTTGGCCGGTAGCTGCAACATGTCCACCGGAACGTACTTAGGCAATTTGATTGGCAGGCCAGCAAGGCCGTCAACATCCTCCTCGCGCAAAAGGCGATCGAAGAAGGGATGAAGACCCCACTGATAATCAGCCTTATTGCCGTCGTCGAGGTGAAGAGCGGGCGGCGCACCGGCCGACTGATCGTTAACTGGCAACAATTTGACTGCATCCTCTGTGTACCAGTAATCGAAATCAGGATTATAACCTGAAGTAATACATCAACGAGACAAAGTGCTTACCAACTACATCTATGCGCCTCTTGATATCTGCAAGCTGATTGGCAGTGATTCGATTATCGTCTGTGTTGCTGAACTTGACTGCAGTGTAAGCGAGCTGCTCGCATGCCATCTTGATAAGGCGAATATCTGACCCGCTGGAGATGGCGAAGATGGCATTGAGTAACGAGCAAATAAGCGTACGCTTGGGTGTACAATAATTACCTGAGTGAGGGTACGAAATGAAGATCGTTTTCAACAAGCGCTACCATCTGCGCCCTAATGATGAAGCCGGCTTGTTTGGCTTTCACCGCGGATAGACCTTTGCGGCGCATGAGGTAATAGTAGGAGTCCAGCACACAGCGGTAGTAGGCAGTAGATCCTCGTTGAGGGGAACGCCAGTCGATGGCCGGATCGTCTTGGCTCGCCACCAACGATTCTTCTAGTGGTTTGCCCGTGAGGAACCTAGGTACAAGAACCGGTAAATTTCATGATCGGACATGAAACATAGACAGTTCACGTACGGAAGGAGATAATCATAGATCTTATCGGGCGTATTTTGCTTGGCTTGGTAGACGATGAGTTTGAAGAGGAAGGCCCAAAAGGCGTCATCATAAATGCGGCTCATTGGTATATCGTCCAGAGCCAGGCAAGTTTTATACCTGAGCGAGGGATTAACAAGTTAGTCACGAGGAGCCCCGGTTGCGCACATGGTGGGTACGTACATAATCTTGGGAGGCCTATGTACAGAGGAAGGATGGTATTCAAGCCCCCTTAATGGGTCTGTATTCACAACGACAAAGCGGAAGGACTCGGCGGCGACCCTCTCTACGATGTACATCATCGAGTGATCCCCTATCCCGCCAGGGATGATCATAAACTCTCCTTCCTTTTGACAGAGCCATGACCAGAAGCTAGTTAGCGTCAGGAAAGAAATCAAAAGAGGAGTCTCGCACCTTTATCGACTTAAGTTGCTTGGTGAACCCCCGAAGGTAATGAATTAGTTGGGCTCCTCCCTTAACCGCCAGCGCAAACTAAAGGGCATAATGATCATTAGTCATCTGTGTGCTGTATGCCAATATGCCGGTAACTTACCTTTCGCGATAGCGCCTTTGCATCCTTAAAGAGCTCGTTGATGGCGTCAAGGTGCTGAAGGTCAGTGTGCTCGAAATCATTGAGGAATGACTTTTGCTCCTGAAGTGCACGGTCGAGGGCAAGGGAGAAAACGGCCAGGGAAGGCGGAACAGAGCCACCATCGAGCCCCGTACCCTCTAGGAATGCATCTCCAAATTCACCTGCAAATGGTCCTCGTCACTCATGAAAGTAGCTCGAGAAAGATTAACAGCAAGGCGTACCGAGGAAGGCCGGGTGGATCCAGATAGGTGGCGGCCGCTTGTACAGCGACTGCAGGCTCATGTGCTCGAACATTCTTTGCTCAGCTACCGAACAGAACGGTGAGATTGTACTCGAAATGCTGGACACGCTGGTGTACGTACCCTGTTCTTTCTCTACTTCCCAGAAACTGTAGATTCGGTTCAGTTGGCCCGACTGCTTCACGGCCTGTGAGGCATCCGCACCAAACGGTTAGATGGCTGTAAGAACCAGAGGCTAGAAGAGGGTCCTTACGTCGACACTCATCGTCTGGGGCCTGAATTCAAAGTACTTGATGCGTAGTCCAGGCATGAAGGACTCGTTGATCGAGGCAAAAAGGAAGATAGAGTCCGTGGAGACCGCAAAGCGGCCATCGGGGGTTTGGAAGACACCCTTGTTGATGGTGCTGCAAACCTTGCCGTTGACGAATGTGGTCATCTGGCGTGTGCCGGCCCAGCCACCGCCCATGGTGATCACAATTCTGAAGGCCAGGTATCAATTGTTGCATGGGACTCACTACTCTCCATCACAACTCAAGTTGTTACGCACCTGGTCCACTTCTTCTCCTTCATCCAGGCCTCACGGACGCCGTACTCGCCGAATATGCCCACACCACCGGTCTTGGAGATGTAGGCCTCTCCTTCCGTTTGCTTGTTGGCAAAGTTGGCCTGGTACAGCGCAAT
>CDEZ01020820.1:0-12851 GCA_000826365.1 Acanthamoeba royreba
AGTCATCTGGAGAGGCAGAAGTGCGCCCCGCCCGAGTTCAAGGACGGGTCGTGCCCGCTGTGCATCTCGTGGGCCAAGCGGGTGAAGAAGGTCGATCCGGCGACGGGCAAGGAGCGTAGCGTCTTCGAGCCGCGGGGATCATTAATCACGATGACGCCCGTCCAGCTCCATTCGGACCAGTTCCTACGCACCATTCGCGCATCGGCCTTTGAGGATCCGCGGCAGAACCCCATCACCCACGAGGACATTCCCTACCTTCGATGCTCGGCCTCAGTCATCTTGCCCAAGACCTACAAGACCATCCAGCAATTCGACGATTGGGAGCTGGGCAAGCACGGCATTCGCATCGTCTTCAAGGTGGGGGACACCCAGTACAGCAAGGTATACCCGCCCGAGACCATCCTCGCCCGCGGATGGACCAAGAAGGCCGCCATCGAGGAAGGCATCCGCAAGGCCGGCTACACGGGCGAGCTCACCCCGCAGTTCATGGCGGGCGTGGAGATCATCCGCTTCGAGACCTCCTCGTGCATCGTCTCCGCCAAGGACTACTTCAAGCACGTTGATAACAAGGAACGCGAGGGCCGCCTCAAGGAGCTGGCCGCCCGCGAGGGGAGCGGCGGTGGCCGGACGGATGGTAACGGCAGCAGCAGTAATGGAGGCGACGCGAACGGTGGCTCGGAGGAGGACAAGCGACAGCGAACCATCAGGAGGCGACGCCATCGATACGTGACGTCCCTCACGAAGCGGCTACAGGGCAAGCTCGGAACCTCGTCAGGCTCCTCTACTTCTTCCTCTTCCTCCACTCATTCCTCTTCTTCTTCGTCGTCGTCTTCGTCCTCGATTGGATCGTGGCTGTTTGCGCTAGCGATCCTCGCGCTGGTAGCGGGAGTGTTGGTACTGCGGGGCTTTGAGGTGACGTACGACAAGGACTACGACGAGTTCCAGACCAACTACGATGTGTTGGGTGTACCGCGAGGTGCCTCGATGTCCGAGGTGAAGAAGGCTTTCCACAAGCTCTCCCTGCAGTATCATCCAGACAAAGCCAACTGTCCTGACTGTGCAGACAAATTCCTTGCAATCAACGCGGCCTACAAGCAGATCGGCGACTACGAGAAGGGCACTCTCCGACTCATCAACAGACCAGGCTCCAACTTCCAACGATCAGGTGGCTCGGCGCGCTGATGACGAACGAATGAACATTGAAATCAGAATGCGCCGCGGAGGAGTCCGCGAAGTGCCCTTGACTGTCCACACCTTCATTCTTCTTCTGTCCTCCATCGTCGCGTATCTCCCGAGTGACATCTCGGCCATCTTCCAGTGTGGGAGAGCCCTCTTATGTCTACGCCGCGAGTTCATCGACGATGGCGGCCATAGACTTCTATTCCGTTCTTCCTCTTTCGTTCTCTCTCTCCCTCTCCCTCTCTTCTACTCTGTCGGTGTGGGTGGGGCGCCATCATGTCCTCCTCTCCTAGATCTGGGAGACGACTCGCGAGCTGGAGGGGACGGGGTCTCCCGTTCTTCCCTCCGTCTCCCGTCGAGTCTGTGCGCGGGGGAGGAAGAGGAGGAGCAGCTGTTTGTGTATCTGCTTGTACACTGTGCGCGGTACACATCGCCTCCGGCTGAGGAGATCATGCGGGCGAGTGGTGGATGATGATGATGGATGTACACTTGTGTTGTTTTGTGCGGCTTTGGGGAAAGATCATGTACGTTTCGCTCCATACGCGTCTTCGCTCTCCATGGATCGGGAAGCAGCCCTTGTCATCGGCGTCACCAGCCATCAAGCTTGTGTGCTGCCAGCACGTCGTCAGTCAATCAACCAAGGCGTCCCTATCATCACCACCACCAAGATGATGGAACACCCACGGACCGGTGAGCTAACAGCACGCGTGCTGCTGGTGTTTCAAAAACAAACCTGAGCAGGCCTTCATTGAAAGTAAGCCGGCTTGACCCTTCCGCCGCGGCGGGAGGTTGTTGTGCTCTGAGTGGAGCCACCTGGCCACCACGCGAGGGTTCATCGAGCGCTCCGCCTCCGCGGCGGAAGGGTCAAGCCGGCTTACTTTCAATGAAGGCCTGCTCGCAGGCCAGAAAGGGACGTCGAGTTCGGGTTGGCTGCAGGTTTAGCCCACTGACAGTCATTGGGCGTTGGGAAGGGATCTTCGTGTCGATGTTCGTCCCTGGCCGATCTCCATTGTGGGAAGTACCGAGTAGGTCGGGGTTAAAGTGGTTCTGACCAGGTGGGAACTATTTCGTGACGTCGGGAACCGGTACCGCACAAAAGGCGAAACATATGGTACGGTAGGTCACCACCATTGGCGGGAAGGCCAGTGACCCTTCTGGAAGGAGCGCCCGGACCTCGACGACTTCTCCACACATCGAGTGTGCTCAAGTGCACTCTGGCGGAGATATCCACCTTGTGGTACGCGCCCACACAGATGCCAGGCCCGAATGGAGGAAACCTGTAAGGTTGCCCTCAGGTAACCTATACGGTTCCTTGTAGTGCAACGACAACTGTGGGCAACACCGCGGGGATTCTGAGGCAAGGATTTAGGTCCGATGGATGAGCAGCGTCAGCTGTACTTCCCCAACCACACAGCTGTTTCTTCATTTCTTATATGTGATTGTGCTCGTGTTTCCTTGGACCGGGGACGTCGGGAGAGACCCTGCACGCGTGCCTTGTTCTTCGCGAACAGAACAACTCCTCACCCACACACACACTCAAGCCTGCTGGCTGCAGCTCCCGCACCCCGAGTCGGCCATTTCTCTGATCAGGACCGTCGCGCGAGAAGTTCGACTAAACAAGCGAATCGCACATCAAACTTTCTTTCTTCCTAAGCACACACACACCCGCACTCGCAAGTACCCCGCTGACTCCCTGTACCAGCGTTCCCTGTGTCCTCTCATCGGGAGAGGAGAAGAAGATCACCACTACATCCTACACACGTAGGCATCGATCTACTGATGTTGATGGTGCTCAGCGAACTTGCAAGCGGCGTCAACTTCGACTCGTCAAACGAACTCAGTATAGACGCGATGAACCCCTTCCTCGGGGCTGCCACCGAGCCGGCTGCTCGCTCCTCTTCTTCTTCTGCATCGTCGTCCACCGGTCCCCGCCACCCCACGACCGTCCCGGGTCCGGGTCATCCTCCACCTCCACATCTCAGGCCGGCCCTTCCCATCCTTCCGCCTCTCGGTCATCCTCTTCAATACCCAAATCTTCATCATCTTCAACAAGCACTGCATCACTATCCTCTCACGTACCTGCCCCTCCCTCTGACCGTCGGTCATCCACTCGACCTGCGACTTTCCGGTGGCGGCGGTGAAGCGGCGGCAGGTTCCCTCCCCTCGCAAACGCCTCACCGCCACCATCATCATCCTTCTCAGCAGCCCCACTTCCCGCACGTCTTCACGCCCTACTCACCCGTTCCTCTTGCCGAACCTGCGCAAGAGCCGGCACACAGCCCAAAGACAAAGGATGCAGCGTCTTCATCGTCCCCGCGGGCCACGACGCCGCCTTCCCGAGAGCTGTACGTAGCCTGCACCCTCCCTCACTCTCTCTCCTCTTCCACTTGCAGACCCACCACCGTCACCACCATTGCGGTGGCTTCCTGCCTACTCGCTTTTCAGTTTGTGTGTGTCGTGCTGGTGGCACTGATACCCCAAGTACACACAGATGTTTGTGTTTAGCTCCTATTTCTGTCTCCATATATCTCAATATCCCTGTACTACTCACACCTCTCTGAACGGCCGTTCACGCCCACCACACGCGCGAACCGTTGATCCAAGGTCTGTGAAAGTGGCGCTAAAGCAGCGATATACAAAAGTGTGATGTTGCAGATGGGAGCCCAACCGCCGAGCCGAACGGTCTACCAGCGTCTCCTCAAGCCCTGTCCGTCAGTCTACCTGGTGGTTTCCGCAGCAGCCGCGGGTACTTTAAAGCAAACCTTGAAAAAGTGCCCGAGTTTTAGTTTTACGGCTATATTTTCCTTCCCATACCACCATACACTGCTATCTCCGCGCCACTTCTGCAGCACTCTCTCTGTGTACTCTGTGCTCTTGAGCCTTTATGCACACACGCACTTAACATAGGCCACCCGCTATTCGGCGGTTGCGTGACCCTTAACTGACACCGGAGTTATCGTTCCTTGGATACCTGCAATTGCAGGTGCCGCCAAGCGTGAGGAGGACCGGGTGGTGCAGCTTTTAAAGGACGCAATAGGAGCTGAGGGTGGCGAGGAGGATGGCGTCTTCGTGGAGGTCGGTGTGGTGCGCGCGGACAATGGAGAGGCCATCAAGCGCGCCATTGACGGCGTGACGACGATGCGGCTGGAGAAGGTACGATCCGTACCTTCATGATGAAGGGACTTTCACGTTCAAGAGAGCACCTGGGAGCTGACGGAATGTACGGATAACGTGTGTATGTGTGACCCGCGATTGCACGACACCAGAGTACCTGGCACGACTCGGTGTACACGGCCACCTTCAGGAAGCTCAAGCTGCTGATGACATCCCAGCAACGTTCAGGCACCAAGTTTTGTCTGTCCTTCCGGGTCCGATGCTCAAGACCCGAGTTACAGGGTCTGTCCGACCTCATCGTTCTTTCTTCCCCGATCGAGGTCTTCTCCCATTCACTCTACCTGTCGCAGGCCGAAGAAAGTACGACACCGCCAGTGACGACACTGTTCAATCCAAGCAGTTGACGTGCGCATCACTTTACCTCCTATCTCTGTTTCAGATAGCCAGGAAGGCGCGCGGGAGGCGCGGCTGTGCCCCATAGCGAAGAAGTACACTGGCAACAGTGTCGGCCTGCAGTTGAAGATCATGGAGATGATGCGCGTACGTTTCCGCATGTCCCTTCCTCCAGCTTTGAGTCTGTCCTGCGTGAGCCTTAACGTTGGTGTTGGCTGATGCAGGCGTTCCAGGAATTGGGCGGCCACGACCAGGCATTGCACGACAGCGTACGAAGCATCTACACAACCGGCTCACCACTACCTGCGGGTATCTTTGCTGGTGCACAGACGGCGGCCGCGCCAGAGTCAGCTACTGTCTTCCCTTCGTCATCAGGCATTCCGACTACATCCCTCGCACGGCAACACTCCGCGGAGCGATATCTGCCTCCGTCACCCACAACACACGGTGAGGAGAGCCATCGCTCCTCGCCACTCACTGAGAACTCGTCGAGCGTCCAGCTGTGGATGGAACGGAAGCGATCCAGCCGCAAGCGTGCTCACGAACATATCTCATCTCCTCCCTCGTCATCTTCAACTTCATCGCGTTCTTCTCAGAACAACAGCGACGCCTCATCGGTGCTCCCTCCGCTGTCATCTCTCGACTTGTCAGCTACTGCTACATCTCCTTCGCACCATTCCTCCTCCTCTACAGAACCGTCGTCACGTGGTCGGCCGTCGCAGCAACCATCTCTGCCCCGCGCACAGGCTCTTCCGAGCATCGCATCTCTGTTAGATGACACTTCTGCATTTTCTGTCCGAGAACGACCCGCCGAACGGGAAGAAAAGAGAAGAGACTGCGCAGCATCCGATAGCCCCGACAAGCAACGAAAAGCAGGCAATCAGCGCCACGGCTCCAAACGCAAGAGAGGTGGAGCGTGATCCCTCCCTCTCTCACACCTCATGTACTACTCCAGATGTGTCTGCTACCCGCACCCGCTCATTTTTCGGGCCGTTTCAAGTAAAGTAGCTCGCTCGGACATATACATCCACCTGTGTCTACGGGAACGAAAGGTCACGCGGGCGGCGGAAAGGGAAGAGACCATGCAGACCGACAAAAGGAAACTGATACACTCCAAGGATGCAGCGCACGGACCGTGGTCCGTGGACTGGAAGGAAACGAGGCAACGAGGTGGCGCGCGGCTCTCTCCAACCTGATCACTTCTCAGGTGGCTGGTGCCTTGCTCCGCGTGTGTATATACGCTGTACAACGGGCGGCATCGTCAAGATGTCCAAGATCTGAATCTCATACTCTGCCATCGTACGGATGGCCGCGTTCGAGTGCCCTACATCTTCGAACGCCGAAGTCGCGTCCGTCCCTGTGGAGTCGAGAATCAAATCAATAGCAGGTCAGATCCTCACTTTTCCCTTCTCTCTCTCTCTTGTCTTCTTAACCAGGCAAAGACGGACGCACCGGCGTACTTGAGAAGGATATCATCCCCGCCAGGATGGTTAAGCAAGAACTCGGTGATGTCGTAGACCTTATTGTGTATCTTGATCCTCACTCCTTGTCAGTGGAAACCGAGAGTGTGTGAGTGTCGGTTGAATTGGGCCTGGCCCACATTCACGCACCTTTGCTTTTCGATGTGTAGCCAGCCACCCCGCATTGACGCGCGAGCTCCTCGGCCTGTTCATAGTAGAGCTTGCGGAGAGCGTTCCCACTGAGCCTGTACGAGCCAGGTAGACAGGTTGTCAAGAGAGTCGTAAGAGCAAGCATCAGGCGTATCCAACGCATTGAAGTAGTGAGGATTCCATGTACTGCGTTTGATCATCAGCCGTTCTGGGCAGTTTGGTGGCGCCGTTGGGGACGAGGTCGCGGTAGCGACGGCGCCAGAGGGCAGAATCCAGCGCTGCGTCGTGCCACGCTCGGCTCACCAGCGGACACGACTTGCTCAGTGTCTCTTCGTCAACAAAGTCCAGCACAAGCGCCACCACCTGTGAGTGGGAAAATCAGATTATTAAATAATAAAAAGAGATATCGATTATTTCACATTTAAAAAGTTATTAAATTTACCCTTAATATCTCTTTTTGAAAATAATAATCATAATAACTGCAAAAATGTCTGCTACCTCTTGGGGCAGTGCGTCCAGCGGGCAAGACCCACTTGGTGGTGGGATGTCATACTGGCGAGTCGGTTGCGGCGATATGGACCAGGAGGTCGTCCACCCGACGAACCAACTCCACCAGTTCCCCATCTTTCTCTGTTTTCTGTACAGCCCTCAAGTAACACTGTAGATAGCTTTCTTCTTGCTGCTCAATGAGGTCCAGTCCTTTGCTTGTGTGTGACCTTTCGATGAACTAACTTCTGTGAGAAGCTCGGAGTTGTCGAAACGTGTGGGAGTGCAGACACGTTATGGAGCCCAAAGTGAGTGTTAGAGTGTTGACCACAGTTCTTGTTGCGTTGACCAAAAGCATTCATGAGGACAGACCTGACCCTACTGGGCAATCTTTCTCTTATCACTGCCAGAAAGGAAGAAGGTTCGGTACTTGAGGTATAGCTTGGCTTTGGGATCTGTTGGCACGCCATTGGTGAATGTCACCTTGTACTTGCCTGTCTTACCGAAGGGCGACTCCAGCACGCCCACCTCGCCTGCCGTAGGTAACAAGTGTAAGTACTGGAACGGGCTGAGCATGGAGAAGAGAGGAATGTACCTGTCGAGGCCTCGACTTTGAGACCCAAGAAGATGGTGAGATCCGTCTCCTTCTTGAAGAATCCTCGGCCGATAACGGTGTACTGGTCCTGTATTCGGTCGATGACGCTAACACAAAAAGAAGTCAGAGCACGAATGGCCTAAGTTGAAGAAGAAAGGAGCATACCCTTCTCTCTGTTTATGCTTGTAGAGCTTGAGTTGGCTGGACTCGTCCGCAGGTCCAAGCAAGCGCCCGTGGAATGCAATACGGCAAGTATTGCTGTCTGTCATTTCGTCCAGATATTACAATAATGGAGAAGCACGATGCATGGAGGGCCTAAGTACGAATATCCGTGTCAAGACGCGATCCTATCAGCAGAGCGTCTCGAGAGCAAGTGATCGGTTTCTCAAAATGAAGCAGCGCCCACTGCTGCCCTACCTGCATCATCGGCTGAGAACAAGGGCTCCGAAAGAAATGGTTGGCTTCCTAGTAAATACCTTTCGATCTTTGGTGGAGGCAAGCATTTCATCTTGCCGAAGATACTCACGAGAGTAATCAAACGACGCTGCACAGGTTCAGCCAATCAGTGATACCAATCTCATGCTTACTAAGCAAAGATGGAATGTACTCGGCAATTCCGACTTGTCTGAGGAAGCTGAGTCGGTATCGGGCAGAGAGAAGAAAAGAGGAGTTGCCATTACCGTCGTGTGCCCAACCGTCACTGTGCACAGTCACGATCAGAAGGGAAAGTTCTTTCTGTTCTTTAATGGCTTCAACTCACCATGAAACTTGGTCCGATTTCGTATGGGCTGTTTGAAGTATTTGATTCGCTGGAGTGCTGCAATAGCGCTGGTCATCGTGACAACCGAGCCTGGAGTAGCTGCTAGGCCTCGTTCGAGTAGTTTAGAATCCAGTTGGGTGACGCACATTCCTACACGATCTCCTTGGCTGGCGCTCATAACGGGCTTCTTGAACACCTGGACGAAGCTATGGATGAGTGACACATAATATCCTCTCCTTGGTCGCATACCTGAAGCGACTTGACTTTCTTCTGCAGCTTGAGCTCGGGGAGTTCAATGGTGTCATTCACTTTCACGGTGCCCGAGAGTACCGTGCCAGTGAGCACAGTGCCCTGACCTTTGACAGGGAAGCAGTGATCGACCGAAAGCAGAAAAGGACCATCAGGTGACCTTCGTGGAAGCTCAGTCATGTTGCTCAAGGTTTCGATCTGCAAATCATCGAAGTCCATGGTGAGTGGCCTATAGATCGAAGATAACAGAGCCCAGAAGATGGTTACCAACTGTTTCATGCCCTGTGGCTCCGAACCCTCCTCAGCACCGGGACAAGCGGCAACAGGAACCATCGGTACATCCGCAAACTTGGTCCCCTTAAGACCTCTACGAATCCGATCTTCAACTTTCTTCACCTGAGCATCCTTTTGACCAGGCAACAAGTCCGTCTTGTTGAGCACAATCAGCAGGCGATCCACGGTCATCTCTGCTATGACCAAGCACTGCTCACCACGTATCATGTGTTACTTACATAGTCCCACATCAGAAACGTGCACAGTGCCCACCTCAGCAGTCTGTGTTTGGATGCCCTTTGTCGCATCGATGACAAGAAGAGCTAGGTCCATGATCTGCGCGCCTCCGATGATGGTACGGATCAACGATGCATGACCTGGACAATCCACAAGAGTGTACTGCACTTGATCATATCCCGCCTCTGTTTAGAGATGGGTCACCGCGTTAGATGATGATGATGAATGCTCCAGAGCAAACGAGTGTCTCACCTCGTATGTGCACCGGCGGGTCCACGATGAAGGCTGAGAAGCCCAGATCGAGCGTGATGCCGCGCTGCTTGCTCTGTGGGTGCTTATCGAATGCAGCCGTCGAAGCCAAGGTCGACAGGGCCTTTGCTGCACCCAGTTACGCACACGTCCTTGTTAGCTTTTTATTTCAAATACCAAATGTCATAATAATTTTAATTATTATATATAGTTTAAATAATAAACAAACAAAAAATTATTGCAGGCGTGCCAAACCGAGACTGGTCTTGCCGCTGTCCACGTGCCCCAAGATGCCCAGGTTTACGTTTAGAATACGCGCAAGAGACGAGGACGACCCACCAGCCTGCCCTTCCATCTTTTTCTTTCGGAACTTCCAAAATCGTTTGGAATTTGCTAAGATTCATTTGAATTTTTCTTTTCTTACTTCTTTTCTTTTCATTTTCTTTGGAAGCAAAGAAGGGGATGGATAGGGTGGGCAAGAAGGAGAGGGGCGAAAGGTGCTCCACTGAGTCCTCTTCTTGGGGAACTGTCGACCACGAGCGGCGGGAACCGAGGACAGCGGCGAGGCGCGTCCAGGTCTTGGCCGACCAGTTGTCGGCCGGCTCAGCTTCCCTGACGGCGGACACCTGTCGCCGGAGCTTGAACTGCAATGAAGCGGGCGGCGGAGGAGGAGGCAAGAAGAAGGAAAACAAAATCGAAATCGATGGCCTCGACACTTTGTACGATACGAAACTTTTACACTCCGGAGTCAAAAATACTTTTTATTGATGCAAATAAAATATATTGTTTTATTAAATAAAAAATAAAAATAAAAATATTAGTCTTTATTAAAAGAAAAATGCATTTCTAACATGCACGTGTGTCCAGGGATGCGGCGGAGCCTGACTTCTACAATGAGGAGTTCGACGTGAAGCTGGAGCGCAACGAGAGCACCGGACAGGACGAGCTCACCGTCATCCCTCACATTCTTTCCTTTGATCAGGGATTCTTTCACACCATCCGCGCCATCGAGCTGGTACGTGGCGTCTCAAGTTGAATGCTTTGCTCTCTTCTTGGCAGGCAGGCAATCTCTGATCAAGTTGCTCCGTGCTTATGCATGGTAATGCCGGACAGATGAGGGACAAGCACCCGGAGCGAGTGGTGATCGTCGGCGTGGCAGGCCCGCCCGGTTCGGGCAAGACCACATTTGCTCGCAAGGTGCACGAGTACGTAGGCACTTGCCAGTGACGTCCACTCACTAGACGCCTAACTCAAACTGTACCAATGGTCACAAGGCTTCTGGGTGACTCGCTCGTCCTGCCGCTTGAGTCGTTCGTGCGTGTGGATAGCGTTATCGACGGCAATTTTGAAGACATATCACAAGTCGAGTTTGATCTCGTCATAAAGGTTCTCCAGGGCCTCAAGGCCGGTCGTGAGGTGGAGATACCACAGGTAAATATGCTCCGCGTCACTGTTCGTTTTTGTTCGTTTGTTGTTCATTACCTTTGCTTTAGGTAACAATTTACTCGCCTGAACTGCGAAAGAGAACAGGATTCACACGTTCCACGCCTCCCACCTCGCGTGTGGTCATCCTTGAAGGATCTTACGCTCTCAATGCTGCTATCCGGCCACTTCTTGGTATCTAGCATCCACACCACGAGTACGTTGCAGACGACTGACAAAGGAAATGCTTTTATCAGATATAACTGTTGCCATCACTGGCGGTGTTCACCTCGATCTGATAAAGCGGTACCTGACCCTGTTGATGATGCTCACTGCCGTAGGAGGACTTATGCGTTTTATCTCAGCATTCTCCGCGATATACACTCTGCAAACAAGCAGCAAAAGGATGTACTGCTCCGAGTGACCAACGTGATGTTCCCAATGTACAAGGCATTTATCGAACCTGACCTTGAAGCCGCTAAGATACGAATACACTCTACGTACAATCCCATGGCGGCGATGGTCGACCCTGTTTACTCGTGCAAGGTGATTTCAACCAGCACTCCTACAACTTTGGACCAACATCACTCTTACTCACGTTTACTATAGGTTAAGCTTACTGATGTCCAGTGGGATCACAATAAGTTCCTGGCTTCCCTTCCCGCCATTCTGGGTGATCAAGGATACATTCCGGTATGGGGACTCTACTTCATTTGTAGAGTGATGATTACTCAATTTTTGCCCACCGATCGAGCAGCCCGGCCCCTTGGTCGTGAAGGACATCTCCGATATGTATCTGGCGCCGCCCCGAGCGGTGCGGAGTGAGATGCCCACCAACGGCAGGGAGAATCGTCGTAATTGGATCCGCATTCGCCGCATGGACGGGCTCTTCTACATTCATTTCTATTCCGAGATCATGGGCAACACATGCAACACACGACCCACCGTTAACTTCGAGATTTCTGTTAAGGTGAGTGGTCGTTGTCCCTTTTTTCTTTCTTCTGAAGGCATAGGACTCAAGGTGATCGAATGTATGATTTACAGGCAATCTCGGGTCTTCTTTCCTTGGGTTACGAGATAGGAGCTCTTCTCCATCGCCGAACGGAGACATGGTACGATGCGAATGGCTTGTTGGTCACCAAAGAAAGCATCAAGGAGCTTCAGAAGGACTACATCCAGATCAAGGTATATCTATCCAACGACATGCAGTGAGCCCATGACTGATTGTTCGTCATGTACTGCAGGGTCGAAACAGGAAGGCTGTCGTGGCGCTCTCGGACCAGATGAGGATGTCCGACCACCACATCCCACACTCGTTCCTGCAGCTCTACTTCCGCAAACTGCAGAAGGACAAGAAGGATCGCAACGCCGCCCCAGAGCTTCCCTCTGCTGCCGCTGCTTTGGGTCAGTGATGCCCTCTGATCAGCTCATGTATCCTCGTTCCTTGCTTCATTACCATCTTATCTGGGCCTTGCCTCACCACTGAGAAATGGCCATCAACACCCGTTCTCCCTCTCCCGGTCCGCTGTGCTTCATACAAACACAATGTCCATCACAGCCGTATGTGTGCAAAAGCTTGTGACACGCCAGCTGTTCTCTCTGTGGGAATTTTATATTTTTATTGGTCGTCACGTCGCCATCCGCACGAACGCTCCCAGGAGATCGACCCGATAAGGAGTCATTGCTATGAGGATTGGCGCCGGCCAGAATGCGCCTTGTAACCAGTGGCTTACCAGAAGGTGGAGGGCCTCTTGGCAACGAAGGTGCTCCTGTACCTCTTCATCGGCACGCGCTGCACGCGGTGAGGCAGAGGGAACTTGATCTTGGAGTCCTGTGGTAAAAAATGACATTAATGATTGTCCCAAATGCAGCAAATTAATGGGATGTAGCGATAAATGGAGGGAAAACGTACGTGGAACTGCTTGATGTTGGGACGCACGCACTGAGAAGCCTTGAGCCTGTTGACCTCAATGATGTTGATGTTGTTCCAGGTGGCCTTGTGGACGGAGGCCATCTCGTTGTACATCTGATCGACGGCACCCGAGCGGGTGGTGTCCCTGTACTCCTTGTGGAGGTTGTGGATGCCGGTCCTGGATCGGTAGCGGAGGAAAATGCCAAAGTTCTTGACCGTGTTGGGCTTCTTCTCGGTCAGCTCGTTGAAAGCAAGGAGCTCGCCCTTGGACTTCTTGATCTTCTGGAGCTTGCTCATGAAGTACCAGAAGCGCGACTTGGCAACGACGTCATTCTGGGCGAAGATGCGCATGCGGTAGATCTTGGGGTGAGG
>CDEZ01020821.1:0-14838 GCA_000826365.1 Acanthamoeba royreba
GAGCCACCTGATCGTTGGAAGTTGGAGCCTGGTCTGTTGATGAGTCGGAGAGTGCCCTTCTCGTAGTCGCCGATCTGCTTGTAGGCCGCGTTGATTGCAAGGAATTTGTCTGCACAGTCAGGACAGTTGGCTTTGTCTGGATGATACTGCAGGGAGAGCTTGTGGAAAGCCTTCTTCACCTCGGACATCGAGGCACCTCGCGGTACACCCAACACATCGTAGTTGGTCTGGAACTCGTCGTAGTCCTTGTCGTACGTCACCTCAAAGCCCCGCAGTACCAACACTCCCGCTACCAGCGCGAGGATCGCTAGCGCAAACAGCCACGATCCAATCGAGGACGAAGACGACGACGAAGAAGAAGAGGAATGAGTGGAGGAAGAGGAAGAAGTAGAGGAGCCTGACGAGGTTCCGAGCTTGCCCTGTAGCCGCTTCGTGAGGGACGTCACGTATCGATGGCGTCGCCTCCTGATGGTTCGCTGTCGCTTGTCCTCCTCCGAGCCACCGTTCGCGTCGCCTCCATTACTGCTGCTGCCGTTACCATCCGTCCGGCCACCGCCGCTCCCCTCGCGGGCGGCCAGCTCCTTGAGGCGGCCCTCGCGTTCCTTGTTATCAACGTGCTTGAAGTAGTCCTTGGCGGAGACGATGCACGAGGAGGTCTCGAAGCGGATGATCTCCACGCCCGCCATGAACTGCGGGGTGAGCTCGCCCGTGTAGCCGGCCTTGCGGATGCCTTCCTCGATGGCGGCCTTCTTGGTCCATCCGCGGGCGAGGATGGTCTCGGGCGGGTATACCTTGCTGTACTGGGTGTCCCCCACCTTGAAGACGATGCGAATGCCGTGCTTGCCCAGCTCCCAATCGTCGAATTGCTGGATGGTCTTGTAGGTCTTGGGCAAGATGACTGAGGCCGAGCATCGAAGGTAGGGAATGTCCTCGTGGGTGATGGGGTTCTGCCGCGGATCCTCAAAGGCCGATGCGCGAATGGTGCGTAGGAACTGGTCCGAATGGAGCTGGACGGGCGTCATCGTGATTAATGATCCCCGCGGCTCGAAGACGCTACGCTCCTTGCCCGTCGCCGGATCGACCTTCTTCACCCGCTTGGCCCACGAGATGCACAGCGGGCACGACCCGTCCTTGAACTCGGGCGGGGCGCACTTCTGCCTCTCCAGATGACTTACCACCGCATCGAAGCAGCAGTAACACAACTCTCTCGACGCCTTGATCATCTTTTTCTCCTTCTTCTTCTTCTTCCTCTTCTTCTTCCGCTGCCAATCTTGAAATCTCCCTCTTGTTCCTCTCCCTCGAGTGCTCTTGTTCCCCTCTCTTCAAGGGGAGCCAGGCCTATTCTTTCCCTCACGTGTTTCACACTTTTCTTTCACAGACCGCCCTTGTGGGGAAGATGAGATCTTCCTGTTCTGCGTACAACTTCAGCGTCCACGTCCCTGGCCTTCCCCCCAACCTTGAGTGCGCCCCGTCACGTAAGCAGCTCCAGTCCACAGCTTTGTGGTGTTCGGCTTTATCCGCTGTGATATAAAATTGAAATAATTTGAACGAAACGCAAACGAAACTTGGCAAACTCTGGCGAATTTTGAATTGCATCGTGAAATGCGTTTCGTAACGATTCAAATCAAATCGAAAAGGACAGAAAAAACAAATCAAGCTCGAAACTCAATGAAAGAAGAACGAGAAAAGAGATAGAGAGCGAAGAATTTGGCCCGTATTACGTGTGAACTCGAAAAAAATAATATAATATATCTTGTGTAGAAAACGAGAGCCAAAAAAATCCTCCAACCGCTTGGTAGAAAATGGAGGACCCATCCCGTGGGGTGCTGGCGCTGCTGAACGTGGACGAGCGTGTGCTTGAGTGGGCGTTTGGGACGATCGCACACAGCAGCTGGATACTGGTGGCCGCCTGCGTGGTGCTGCTCCTGGTGCTGGCCTCGTGTGCCGCCCTCATTATCACAGGTGCCCGCCAGCAAAAGCTGAGATCCAGCAGCGGCGCAGGGACAACGTCACGCACAGTGCCGGGGAGCAATGAACAACATGCTGAGGCGGCGGCGGCACCGCTGCGGCTCATTGCCCAGACGGCGCTCGAACGGCTCATGTTCGAGCTGGAGACCGAGACCGACAGGATGACCATCCTCTGTGCCTTCAAGTTGATCGATGGACAACGGGTCAGTGCGGCACTGCCGACTCAGCATCATCCACTGACTACCTTTGTGGGATGGGAGAGTGTACTAATCCGGAGAGTTGTGGTGGGGCTGCCAGATCACTCTGAAGGAATGGAGCGATGTGATCCAAGAGTGGATGAAGGTCTATGATAAGTTCAGGCGTAAGCTCCATCTTAGCCAGGATCAGTTCATCATTGGGAAGAAGATGTACTGGGAACACGACGCCAACTTCAACTTGAGCAACCATCTCGATGAGGTACGATACGACAGCATGTCTTTGTTGTGCGGAGTGACACTTCTGTGATCTCACCATCAGCACTTTGTCCCTTTGATTCGTACTACTACGCCAGGAAACGTATGATGGTGAGTATGACGCGTATGGGGTCGATCCCTTTGTCCTGAACAAGATGGCCCAGCTGATGGAACTGCCTTGGGATTTCTCCAAACCGTTGTGGTCATCTCATCTTCTCCACGGTGTCAAGCATGACACTATAATCGTACGGATTCATCACACCTTGGGTGACGGTGCGCCTTCGATTCCTTTTAACATTAGTTGATCTCACCTGCTTCTGCTTGATCTGAGAACGTTTCCACAACGCAGGCCTGTCACTCATGTATGCGGCTGCAAGCTTGGGTGGCGTGACAGATACCACGCCGATAGCGAAGAACATTAACAGGTTTGATATGAGTTCACCTAAGATCATTGGAGCTTGTCGTGTGACTCTCGTTTGGGCATGCAGCAATGTCGCATCTCCAGGACTCTTGCGAAGTGGTTTAGGCTTGCTTGTGCACGGTTCTCGATATGCAGTCAAGATGGTCCAGCTATCCCTTTACAAGCGAAGCGTCTTCACGAAGCCCTTCGATGATGCCAGTGTGAAGAAGCTTGTCTGCCTCTCTCCACCCATCTCGTTGGACGAAGTTAAATTCGTATGTTGAGATAGCATGCCCAGCTTTTCATGTGCAGCATGATGAAAATGATTGTTGCGTGCATTGTATTAGGTGGCGAAAACCTTTGGTACTACGATCAACGATGTGCTTGTGAGCGTGCTGACTGGTGTCATCCGATCGATGCTCCTGAAGCGGGGAGACCTCTGCGAAGAAAACCTGTGGAGCACCATTCCAGTGAGCCTTCGGCAAGTAGGAGATACAGACTTGGGAATGAAGGTTCGAGCATATCGCACGACTTCTTTATTGTGTTGAACTTAGGGATGTATCTTGCTTTTAATATTTTCTTGAACAGATAGGCTTCGTATACCTGCGTATTCCAGTTACGGTCGATGATCCGATCAATAGATTGCATGAAATCAAAAAGCGAATGGACTTGCTGAAAGCTTCACCGGAGATCTATTTCAACAAGTGGACACAGGTACTAATCCCTCTTCGACTGCTCACTACTTTGTACTTACCAGCGTTGAATACAAAACAGGAGGTTCTCGTGCGCGTTGCTCCTGAGTACGTGTGGCGATGGTTGTCGGGAGTGTATCACCGAAAGTTCACCACCACCATTTCCAACGTTCCCGGCCCAAGGTTCGCAACAACAGCTGGCTCTGATGGACATCATCGCTGTGGCTTACCGGTCATTTGTGTGTCCACGCAGAGCTCCGATGTATGTCAACGGCAAGCAAGTGGAACGATTGTTTTGCGCCATCCCCACGGCAGGTTGCAAAGTGGCATTCAGCGTGGTGAGCTACAACGGGCGGGTAAGCGTATCGCTGGTGGCCCATCCGACCTTCCTCGGCGTCAAAGAAGCGAAGGACGAAAAGAGTGAAAGCGAACAGCAACGAGACGAGAGCCGGGAATTCCTTCGCGATTATGAAAGTGAATTCAATACCCTACTCGAGCTAGCTCGATCCAAGGTGGACCAGTCACGGGGCGCTCTGGAACAAAGTTCCACTTCGCAACAGCACCACGCCCGCCAGCGAAAAGGCATAACAGCCCACGACTGATTCCAATGTACCAGGCGTTGCGACTAACAATCAATAGAATAGATTCTCCATATCTGCTGTAAATCAAGAGTCTGATTCAGACTCAGCCGAGTATCTTGGCAGCGAACCTGCGGAGTCTGCAACCACCCCACCAAAGTTAGCACAAAGCCTTCGGCACTAGAGAGGGACAAGGGTACAAGAGCGCTTTCGGGTCCGGCCAGGGGAGACTGCAGCAATCTCACCCCCCATGCTTGGACGTCTCTGGTGACATGACGTGGGTATTAATTAGCACACGGCCGCTTCAATCAGGCCATCTGACACGTACGACTATTGTATCTGTTGATGCAAGACCGACGTTTGATAACCTGCGCAGCATCGTCGGCCGTCGAAAATTGGTTGCTGATCTGAAAGACGGAGAAGGTCAGTGACTCGGATGTAGCATGCGCTGGACATCATCTTCAATATCACTTACCTTATGGGCCTGCTAATCGGGGCAATGTAATTGGCGGTGGAGACTGTAAATGTCCAGTCATAATCAAAGTAGACCAATTCGGACTTCATCTTGTGAACTGCCAGTAGGCCCAGGAGATCTTGGCCCTCATTTCCTGGCATATACTGCGAACACCACACCAATATGTCCTGCCACAACCTCCTCGTTAGCTTCGTCTTTCATTCGAACTGGCTGTGTATTGGCCTTATCGTGTACCTGCACTTCACGGTGCGTGTACTCGCCTAATGGTGGCGGAGCACGGCCGATGAAGTCTATTGCGTGCCACTCGATCTGTTTGGGCAGCCCCACTCGCCCGTAGACCTGAAGTGGATATTAGACATGTCCTGTACTAGGATCTTACGGACGAGCGTACGTGTCTGATCATTATATTACGGCTGATATGAGCCGAGGCAGCTTCTTTCATCTGACTTCCCACCAGTCCGGCTGTAAAGACTTGCACCTGTGGGCTGGCCATCACGAGGTACGAAATGGCGAAATTAAGGAGTGGATTGGCCGCCACTTCAAACATTGCGAGATCCTTGTTCCTCCTCTTCAGCGCCTTACTGAAGCTCTTGCCAGCCCCTAGGGAGCAATAATACCGAGTGGTAAGTGCATATTCAGTGCGAGTTGGATCAAAGGTTCCTACCGAAGATATCGGGTCTGCTCATGTCCGCTCGCAGGATGTGGTACTCAATTTCGAATGCCGACAGGATAAACGGCCCCACTCGATAGGACATCATCATAAGGAAGTTGAAACGTGGCACGCCGGGCTCCGGAACTCCCACTTCAACGTGGGCATGCAACAAGATGAGGTGGTATAAGTTAAGGAAGAATGCAGTGCGGTCGGAGCGACTCATATCTGTGACGGCATAGATACTCTATGAGGAACAAAAAGGCCGAACTAAATCATCTGGCGATGTGAAGCTGTGTACCTTCCAAGTTGACCATCTGCAATTCGGAGGTGCCCTTGACAAAGGTTTCGTATCGTGGATCCAAGAATATACATGCGGTTGCCTTCTCCTTGAATTCATTAACTAATAACGAGTAGTCCTGTTGACAGCAAGCAATGAGATAACCCGAACTGCTGTAATAAGTGAAGTTTCCACGGGGGAACTTACGTTGAAGATATCGAGAATGCGCGTCAGCAGTGTTTGTGTCACATATACTGCCGAGCCCGCAGTTTCCTTGGTGCAGGGGTATATTGTGTTGAGTACAGCTTTGCCTTCATGTCGCTCTTCGAACCCGCCGAAATTGGGCAGGACGAATTGTTGCGGTCTTCGTTGATGGATGAATGCCTGGTTCCGACTAATTGGCTGCTTCTTTCCTTCATTCGATGCTGCTGGAAGGACACCCCACAGCAGGAACGATACCGTGACATCGACCACTTCATCGAAAGTCTAATACAAGTAAGACATACTGCGGCCGATCTTTTTGCAAAACAGGTACCTGTGGAATCTTCTGGCTGTCTTGAAGCTTGGCGAGGTACTGGTTCACGATGCGTTGCAAGTCTTTCATCCATTCCTCCTTTTCCACCCTATTCCTGGCTCTGATTGTGTGCACCTTTTTGATGTCCAATCGTACAATCTGGAATGATCGAATGGCCTTATCTTCGATATCGCCCACACGTGCTCGGTAGTCCCTAATGAGAACTACATCCATAGGCACCACTCTGTTGCACGTAAGAAGATAAGATGGAACTGAGTTGGATGGATATGGGCTGTCGGCGTGCAGTACCCCTTTACAACGAACTTGTCGTGATTGAGCCGCTTTCTCTTAGCATAGATGAGCACATCGTTGAAGAGAAAGAACTGCCGCTCTTGTTCTCGTCCCTTGGGCGATAGCTTTACAAGCATACCCTCCCTAATGAATAGGCGTCGCGTTGATACCAAGTCAAAGTCCTGGACATAGTATTGTGAGAAAACGTTCGTTTAAGTGGCGGTGATACGTACATGCAGGCCTGTCAGTTTGTAGTATATCGTTAGGATCTTTTGGAGATCGGAAGACAGCACTTTCTTGGACACGATATAAGCAGTGATGTCGTTCGTCTCCTTAATTACTTCTTCCAAATCAGCTGCGCGAGAGTATCATCAGATGGTGTCATTACTCATGTACAAGCGAGAAGCGAAATGACAAGAGCACCTCGTATGATGTGATCAGGGGGGATATGCTCCAGCATTTGCTTGAAGATGGTATTGTACTTGAGCACACGATAGAGAGGCAAGCTCATGAAACTGAATATCTCCTTTCCTTTGAGCAGGGGATTCTTGTGCGCTTCCTACATAACACGCCACAGTCACGATGATCAGATTGTGGTTAACACGAGGCGCACTGATGACGAGGCTTGCCTTCCAAAAAGCTTTGAAGGCAGGTATCTTCTTGGCGTGTGAAATAGCAGAGAAGGATCGCTCATAGTTATCGCAGTAAAGGCAGTACAGCTTATACCACTTGGTCTGTCAGAGTGTAGACATGAGTCGCGTACAGACATTCCAAGAAGAAGGCGACGATCGTACCCAATTGAGGAATATCTTGGCTCCCTCGTTGGAGAGATTGCTGTGCGCATCAACAAGACTCTGCATCAAGCCTTCGTTGACCCGGAGAATGAACTCAGTCATTGAGACAATCTCCATCGTCATTTTTCGGTCGAGCAGTCGAGATTCCCATAGCGGTGTAACGAAGGCTTGGACGAGGATCTGCATATCCCGTAGGTACTGGGCTTCGGTATCGACCAGACGTCGAAACAGAGCAGAGAGGCGCAAGGTGGTCCGTTCACCACTCCGTGGCTTTGGAGAGGCCACAGGCGATATATTGTTCTCCTGGAGAGCGCTGTCGTCTACCTTTTGGCCAAGTACTGCTTCCTGTGTATCTACAATGAACATCTTCAGCTTGCTGAGCTCGTTGTCAAGGTCTTGCCACTCATTATCGGTGTCTTTGGCAAGGGTCTGAGTGACTTCGCTCTCCAAGGTTTGTTCCTGGCTGGTCGACAGGTCAGTGCTAACACCCAGTGGGGCCGTCTGCTGCGGTGTTTGCGGCTCAGGAGGACCAGACAAGCTCGCGTCTTGAAGACTAGGGAGCGAAGACATGAGACCGCTGCGACGAGACCCGATTGTAGATATCCCTCCTGACCGGCGCAGGTCACTTTTGTCTGTTGAATCACAGGAAAGATCAGTGTGTGCTGTTATGTGTTCCTGGCAATGACTAAGGAGGCATCAAAAAGAAGGCTACAGGTACTTCTTTTCAACCATCGTGGCTTGTTTGTGCCGTCAGCAGCAGGAGTCGTCCCCGCACCATCCATCGTGGCCCGCACAAGGAGCAAGAAGGGTGCGTATCAACCAATTTTGACCTTGCCTCATCATGTTTCCTTTTACCTTACATGTTATAATTCCTATTTCAGGTCATGTTACCTTATACAAGCTGTCCCAAAAGCAGAAACACAGGTGGTCACTGTTCAACCCACCCCAGCTGCACCATCCTCTCGTACAGGAGGGCTCCAAAACGGTCGTAGCCCTGAGCCGTGAAGTGCAAACCTGTGTCCGATGTTGGAGATTGAGCATGCGCAATCTTGCACACACGACGAACACGAGGCAGCGTACCATCATCCCACAACTCGCTCTTCTCCTTAGCACTGAGACTGAACTGTGGAATCAGGGCCGCCAGATCAAAGAACTCGACTCGTTCGTCCTCCTCAGCAAACTTCCTGTTGGTAGAGTCAAGATGTTGCCACCGAAAATGGTCAGAGCATGACTCAGGGGTACTTCAAGTCGTCGTTGATGGCCTTCCGCTTCTCTCCGATGTAGGCATATCTAGGGTTGGTTTCCATATGATGTTCGGGAATGGAGATGGCTAGCGTACGGCAGCCGCACGCATGAGCCGTCCGATGCAGCGAACGAATGTGCTCCACGATTTCCTCTCTCTTGAGCTTACTGCCCAGATCGTTCGTGCCTGTCCAGATGACAATTCCCACCACGATCAGCATGTGCGTGCGAGTCAGGTCCTGCCTCCTATCCACCTATGGCTGGCGATGACGACCTCCAAGAATGAATACGTAGTCGAACGTGTAGCCTTGCTTCGTGTAGTGCTCCAAGACCTCGGGCAGTCGTTTCACCATGTGGCCAGTCGTCTCACCCGACAATCCTGCCTCCACCACCTTTTGCCTGATCACGTCAGTCCTGATAACAATTTTCGATTAACTTTTAAAATAAATATTTTGCTCAAAAAGGCATCAACGTGTTATGAAATGAATTTTCAAATAAAAACCAAAATAAACAATTAATTAAAAAAAGGACATGCCTGCCACTTTGGAGGAACATCGGGCCCCTCACTTTTGTGCGACTGAAGTCGGGTCTGCAAGGTGAGGGCGTAGGGCCGCATGGCAGAGCCCCACACGTGGTAGCCCTCCGTCAGGCTGTCCCCGAATGCCAACACGGTCTGTGTCCCTCTCCTCATCGCGGCGGTACCGCGTCGACAACAAAATTTGAGTTTCGTAAATTGTTTCAGATGACTTCAAACTTGATTGCCCAAACAGATCAACTATTCAAAGCATGCGAAAAACGACAGTTCATTTTGCACTTGCTCTACCGAACACAGGCCTTTTTTGAGGGCATATGGACAGTTGGCTTTCTTCCCTCGTGTATTTGGCCATGCAGACCTCGCCCGAACTTCGTTGGGGTATTCTCTTGGGAATGACGGTGGGTGGCAGTATTGTGGCCCTCTACCACTACATTCGCGACCGTCGTCGTGCGCACATTGGTAACCTGTCCTTGTTGTTCTCCGTCGCGTTCTGTTTGTTCGGTTTATGACCTTTCTCTTTTCGTTCTTTGGAACATGTGTCGTTTTCGTTCTTTGTTTGCTTATTTGTGCGGGAAGCAGACAAACTGGTCGAAGAGAAGGTCGAGCGCATATTGGCTCTGGTGGAGCAACGATATGCAGAAAGAGAACGCATACTACAGGAGGAAGCGAAGGGGAAGGAGAGCAGACCTGTCGCAAGAAAATGGGAACAGAAACAGTCATACACTCCCGCCTCGGTAAGTACGGACGTAAGGTTTGTTACACTTGAACGCTCATCTTATGATCGTGTTTCAAAAAGACCTCTCCACAAGCAGCTGCTTCCTCCGCATCCTCAGCATCATCTTCATCATCGTCATCATCACCATCATCTTCATCATCCTCATTGTCCCATTTATCCCCAAATTCGGCCTCTTCTGTGAACTCAGGTTCGCTCTCGCGTCCCCTGCTGGCTGAAACATGGACAACCGCTGACATTCATGCTTCTTGTGTTTACTTTTAGGGCGGAAGCTCCAAAAGTCAGTTAGCTGTACTGGCCGTACGTATCTAACTTGATACCTAAAGATGGTTTGGCACTGACTACATGTTTATGAGTAGCCGCATTTTGGCGGGGTGAGGATGAGGCTACTTTGCGCAAGAGGTAGGATTCTGAAGGTCTTCTCGTCAGTCTCTCGCATGTTAACTCGGTCGCTCATGGTACAGACAGAATCTGGAGAGGCAGAGCAGCCAGCAGAAGCTGTACGGAATGGAAGCTGAGATAGCCAGAAAGATCGAGAAGAAGACGGAGCCATTGATTGAGCCCATGTGCAAGTGGCTCTTTGAAGTCATCGGGGAGCAGCGTATGTGTGGCCTGACGAAAACAGTTGCAATTCCCCAGAGATGACTGATGTAACTTTGATCAGCTGGCGAATTCCCCGACTGCCTCAAGAGTGGACGGGTTCTGTGTGCGCTGCTCAACAAACTGTGGCCCGGGATTATACCCGAAGTTCACAATAGACCGGTGGCCTTGCTCGAAAGGGTATGCCTGCTTACCTTTGCGAATTGTCTAATGATGAGCTCATGAACAGCCCTCATCTGGTTTGTTGTGCACAGGAGAACATCCAAAAGTATCTGGACGCGTGCGCTAAGATGGGAATCAGGAAGGATGATCTATTCAGTGCAAGCGACTTGTATGAAGAGGTACGGAACTGTTTCAGCTCTAGAACCTGCTGCTATCTCCAACCCAACGAGCACCATATACAGAAATACCTCGCGGCTGTAGTGCAGAACTTGTACGCTGTGGCACGCTACGTCCAACAACGTAAGACGTGGAGTGGCCCGATTCTCCTGCCGCCACCTGCCGAGAAGACAGAATTAGCCGCATAAACTATAATTATGGATGGCGACGGGTTCTTTGATGACCGTGTCCGGACATGAATCATATTCACAGCCTTCATCTAAAGCATGCTAGCTTGCAGCTTCCTCACTCTTGCATCGAGGGCATCCACACACAAAGTCGTATTCGAGAAGATCTGCATGCCGCTCAGCTATCGACCGATCATTATCAATGTAGCTATGCGTGAGCTCCTCGCCCTCTTCAATGTCGCGTAAGGCAACCACCATGGCCTCCCTAATTCGTGTCTCAGTGAATACGTGGGGAAATCCAAACAGAAGTGGATGAAAGAGAAGCGCACCTGTTGCGACCGAACTTGACTAATGTGTTCGGTCCGCAGGAGTGCTATGAAGAAAACGTCATCAGCGTGAGTGTTGCATGCAGGTTGAACATGAGACGTACATTCATCATCGCAGCGATAGGGAAGAGGCCAAAGCCTGTGAATGAAGTAAACATCTCTTGCTGAACAGGCAGCAAAATCAGCACAGCGCAGTTGAACGGAGATAGGGTGCACACGTACCGGTTCTTCATCATCATTCTGTTCCTTAGCTTCATCCTCCTGATCCAAGCGATTCTTTTCCTTACCTTTTCGGTGGTGTGTTTCCTTGTCTTCGTGCTCATGATCACTTTCATCATCTTCTTCATCGTCCCAGCATTCGTCATGAACTTCCTCAACTCGTGCAAGCTGCTCAGAGGTGTGGCAGAGGCGACTCCATATAGAATGAGCGGTGGCATCAAATTCAGGAAGCCTTTCTTGCGCGGATTCAACCAAAACAGGATTGCCTGCGCTCCGAACCTCTCTGTGGTTGAATACTTAGGGCTCGTTGTCTCACTTACGGGACTGGATCACGTACGATGGGTATATGTAGTCGTGAAGCATCACTCCATAAGTTTGAAGAGGGGAGGCTATTCGAATCGAGTTCTGATTCATCTCGAGCATACCGAGCAGATTCGAATAGAAGTCTAAGCTGAACAGGTCCTGCAATCCTGTGCCAAGCTCTAGTGAATGAGAGGAAATATCAGATTATCAATCCATAGGCCTTCTCAGTGAGTGGTACCAGCGGCAGAGAACGGTGAAGGAGGAGAGAATAGCGCCAGGCGCAACGCAGTATATGATTCCTCTAGCAATCGTTGCAGAACTTCAGATGAGAAATTCTCATCCTCATGCTCGTCCTCTTCCTCTTCATCTTCTTCCTCCGGTTGGAGCACCTTGCGCTTCATTTGGGCAGAAGTAAGAAGCTCTACCCATGGCCGGTGGCAAAACGAGCTCATAAAACGATGGGCAAAACCCACATCCAATTCACCACTGGTTTTAGTGCATCCTGATGTACGGTCCGGGGTGAGCACAGACAAGAAGTGGGGAATCGTAGGGCTAATGTCGTACTGATTGCGTTAAAGATGCGCGCCACAACGTGAGCTGCAAGGAGGAACAGCTCGTTGTGTTCAACAGCGTGTCTTTTGAAGACCACCAAGGGGTGCATTTCAGATTCCACTCTCCCCACACACAGCGCCTCGTGGTGCTCTGCGTAGGCCTCATCGCGACACCTCTCGCTGCAGTACATCTGATGATGGATTGTCCTACGTCAGCTTCATCACCTTGACTAAGCCCTACTGGCATCATGATCGTACCTCACCGCAAGCGTGCCAGCACTCCACCACGTCCGTACGCAAGAGGACACCTTCCGGCAGCGGCGGTCCTTCGACTTCATCGTCTTCATCATCCCTACAACATCACCGATTGTAAGTTCATTCTCCCCAGGGTATGCCCAGTGGTTAACCACCCACGAAGCCGTACCCAAGAACCATTTCAATCTGTCTACGATGCCACTTCATCTGTCCTTCGAGAGATTGAAGGAAGGCGCTGCAGTGCCCGCACGTCCAGGCCCGGTGCCGGTTGGCCAAGTCCTGGATTGAGGCGTAGGGCAACTCCCGCATCACCACCTCTCCCGCTGCAAAGGATCGCGTAGCAAATGCTCCCCTTCCCTTGTCCGCCGTCGATCCGATTTCATCTCTCCTCCCCGGCAGCCAACGCACATCTACGCCCTCCGGTACAGAACTCGTGGCCACGATGGGCACCAAGGGCGTCGAAGCCTCTTGTGTAGATGCCATGTCCAATGAATGTTGCGTTCTTGTGTGTAATGTAATGCGAAGGACGTTCCTCCGTGTTTTCTATCTCAGCTACACCAATTTCTTCTTTCTCTATCCGTTCTCGATTCCAAATCTTCCCAAGATGACAAGAAGAGAGTTTCACCCATTTTGGTTGCCATGGCGGTCCATGTATTCATATACTCACGACAACGAGCTCTTTACATAAGATAGAATTCAAAAGGGAAAGATCGCACATTATTTGATTACCAGCGCATTCTTATGACGCTGTCGGTCTCCTCGTCCTACACAAATTATACTTAATATTAATTATTGTACTGCGCGACAGATGGGGAGGGATTCGTGCCTTGGGAGGGATGAAAGCTCTCCATTTTTCCAATCTCTTGAGGTATTCCTAATTACAGAATATAAATAAATAAAGCGTAAATCTTGGTTAAATAGAGGATAGATAAATAAAACATAAAATAACAAATGCAAGGCGTACCTGAGCAAGGGGACGGCACTTCGTGGCGTGGTTGACACCCTCTCGGTAGTAGCACTCCGCAATCTGTTTCTGCAGTTCGGCCATTTCCTCGGTCGCGACAATGTGCTCGATCATGCGCTGCCTCACCGCTCGCTGGTGGGCCACGGGGTCCTCCGTGTCAAAGTCGGCATCGTTGAAGTCGGGCACCTTGCGTCCGCTCGTCATCTTTAATTCAATTATAAATCAATGAACCTGGCGCAAGAAAATACGAAGGAAAAAGGAAATGGAAAGAGAAAATCGAGCCACACGCATTGAACGCAAGCAAAAGGACACAGAGTCAGCGAGATCACTTCCTTCGGGCTTTCTTCCACTTGTAGATGGCTTTGGTATTGCCGTTTTTGTCCTCCACTTTCATCTTCTTCACGGTGCCCTTGCTCATCATAACCGTTCTCTTGGTGGACATTTTCTCCACCATACGGCCCAGTGACTGCTCTCGCTGCAGTCGCTGCGACAATTCGTCGTACTGGCGCTTGCGTGCCTTGGCGACACTTTTCGAGTCCGACGGAGTCACTACGATCTCCTATTGTAGGATAAGAGCGTGAACGGCTTAGAATAAGAGCATCAAGCACGCATTGATCCAATCATCTGTACCTCAGACTGCAGCTGCTCAATAGTGGGACGATTGAATTTACGATCCAGCAACTCAGGCACCGTGTTGAAGTACTCCTCGGGTCGGAACGTGCTAGCTTGCTCAAATGAGTCCACAAAGACAGTATGCTGGTTGGGCCTGGTGGCCTCAATACAATGGAGGCTGCTCTGCAGTCGGTCAATTTTCTGCGTACAAGTGTGTGCCAAGCATGTTTCGTCAGCTCATGAATGGTACGTCCAGTGCGCTACATACCTTCTGTTCCGTTTGCCGAGCCGTGAGCAAGTACATAAGGTCTTGCGTTTTCATATTCACGAGTTGCCGTTGTGTTCGCTTCTTTCCTCTTCGCCTTCTCGTATGAACGCCTTCCTACAGAGTGGAATCAAAGATCAAAAAACAAATCTGATGAAAATCGCGATTTGGGATGGAAAATGAAATGTATTAATATTATAAAAATTCACGAACCGTTGTCTGACTTCTGATCATCTTGAAGTAGAATTCATCTGGATTCCTGTTGGCAGCCTTCTCTCTCAATCGCTTGAGCACAGTTTGCTTCTGCTTGAAGTCCGCCGAGCGGAGCTTGTAATCCTTCTTCTTCTCCAGTAATCCATATCTTTGTCTTGCGCGTGGCTGCCCGCGCTCCTTGTGGGCGCGTTGCAAATCCTTCAGGAATGACATGGTGTTCGCCCAAAGATGCGATGAATATGCGGAATGAGCAAAGTCGTCGATGAGTGATCCGCAAGGATTGCAAATTCGGAGTTTATAGAAAATAGGTTTTCTTTTCTTTTTCCCGACACCCAAGTTTCGTTAGCTGCTTTTGTTACACAGCGGGTTGGGGTGGTGTACTTTTTCCGTGGATTGGACGGAAGACGGGAAAGGAGAAATG
>CDEZ01020822.1:0-31439 GCA_000826365.1 Acanthamoeba royreba
GAGCCACCTGATCGTTGGAAGTTGGAGCCTGGTCTGTTGATGAGTCGGAGAGTGCCCTTCTCGTAGTCGCCGATCTGCTTGTAGGCCGCGTTGATTGCAAGGAATTTGTCTGCACAGTCAGGACAGTTGGCTTTGTCTGGATGATACTGCAGGGAGAGCTTGTGGAAAGCCTTCTTCACCTCGGACATCGAGGCACCTCGCGGTACACCCAACACATCGTAGTTGGTCTGGAACTCGTCGTAGTCCTTGTCGTACGTCACCTCAAAGCCCCGCAGTACCAACACTCCCGCTACCAGCGCGAGGATCGCTAGCGCAAACAGCCACGATCCAATCGAGGACGAAGACGACGACGAAGAAGAAGAGGAATGAGTGGAGGAAGAGGAAGAAGTAGAGGAGCCTGACGAGGTTCCGAGCTTGCCCTGTAGCCGCTTCGTGAGGGACGTCACGTATCGATGGCGTCGCCTCCTGATGGTTCGCTGTCGCTTGTCCTCCTCCGAGCCACCGTTCGCGTCGCCTCCATTACTGCTGCTGCCGTTACCATCCGTCCGGCCACCGCCGCTCCCCTCGCGGGCGGCCAGCTCCTTGAGGCGGCCCTCGCGTTCCTTGTTATCAACGTGCTTGAAGTAGTCCTTGGCGGAGACGATGCACGAGGAGGTCTCGAAGCGGATGATCTCCACGCCCGCCATGAACTGCGGGGTGAGCTCGCCCGTGTAGCCGGCCTTGCGGATGCCTTCCTCGATGGCGGCCTTCTTGGTCCATCCGCGGGCGAGGATGGTCTCGGGCGGGTATACCTTGCTGTACTGGGTGTCCCCCACCTTGAAGACGATGCGAATGCCGTGCTTGCCCAGCTCCCAATCGTCGAATTGCTGGATGGTCTTGTAGGTCTTGGGCAAGATGACTGAGGCCGAGCATCGAAGGTAGGGAATGTCCTCGTGGGTGATGGGGTTCTGCCGCGGATCCTCAAAGGCCGATGCGCGAATGGTGCGTAGGAACTGGTCCGAATGGAGCTGGACGGGCGTCATCGTGATTAATGATCCCCGCGGCTCGAAGACGCTACGCTCCTTGCCCGTCGCCGGATCGACCTTCTTCACCCGCTTGGCCCACGAGATGCACAGCGGGCACGACCCGTCCTTGAACTCGGGCGGGGCGCACTTCTGCCTCTCCAGATGACTGACCACCGCATCGAAGCAGTAGTAACACAGCTCTCTCGACGCCTTGATCATCTTTTTTTCTTCTTCTTCCTCTACTTCTTCCTCTTCTTCTCCCCTCCGCTGCCAATCTCGAAATCTCTCCCTCTTGTTCCCCTCCCTCTCTCTTTATTTTTCCCTCTCTTCAGCAGGCCTTCTTCCTCTTCTTCTTTCCCTTTGCTTACACAGGCCGCACCCCTTTGAGGGAAAAAGATGAGTTCCTCTTCCTGTTCTGCGCAGTACAACTTCAGCGTCCTCAGCGCGTCCCCCGGCCTTCTTCCACCTTGAGTGCGCCCCGTCACGTCAGCAGCAGTTCCAGTCACAGCTTTGTGGTAAGCAAGCGGGGTATTCCGTGACTATTGGGAACAATGAAATAATTTGAACGAAACACAAACGAAACTTGCTAAACTGAAGCACATTTGAAATTTCGTTTTCTGGAAAGTATTTCGAAATTATTACAATCCGCATGAAACAGAAGAAACAAATCAAGAGTGAAACTCAAAGAAAGAAGAACGAGAAACGAGATAGAGAGCGAAGAAAATTTGGGCCGTATTACACATGTACTTCTTCAACATTGAGATAAGAAAATAAACGAGACCAAAAAATCCTCCGAGCTTGGAGCAGAAAAATGGAGGACCCATCCCGTGGAGTGCTGGCGCTGCTGAATGTGGACGAGCGGGTGCTCGAGTGGGCGTTCGGGACCATCGCACGCGGCAGCTGGACGCTGGTGGCGGCC
The DNA here is from genome assembly GCA_000826365.1 of Acanthamoeba royreba. NCBI lineage: Eukaryota > Discosea > Longamoebia > Acanthamoebidae > Acanthamoeba > Acanthamoeba royreba. Next base: position 1,924 of record CDEZ01020822.1, read on the forward strand.
TGTGCGCTGCTGATCCTGCTGCTGGCCTCATGCGCCGCCCTAATCCTCGCGGCCCGCCAGCGGAAGCTCCGATCCAACAGCGGCGCAGGGGCCGCGTCAGGCACAGCGCCGGAGAACAAGGAACAACCGAGAGAGACTGCTGCGCCGGCGCCGCTGCGGCTCATCGCCCAGACAGCGCTCGAGCGGCTCATGTTCGAGCTGGAAACGGAGACCGACAAGATGACCATCCTCTGTGCTCTCAAGTTGATCGATGGACAACGGGTCAGTGCGGCACTGCCGACTCAGTCTCATCCACTGCCTACCTGTGCAGGACGAGAGTGCTGATTGGAAGAGTTGTGGTGGTGGCTGCAATCCAGATCACTCTGAAGGAATGGAGCGATGTGATCCAAGAGTGGATGAAGGTCTATGATAAGTTCAGGCGTAAGCTCCATCTCAGCCACGATCAGTTCATGATTGGGAAGAAGATGTACTGGGAACACGACGCCAACTTCAACTTGAGCAACCATCTCGATGAAGTAAGTGGCTGCATGTCTTTGCTATGCCGCCCTTTCGTGATCTCACCATCATCAATCCCTACTTTGCGCTTTGGGTTCATACTACGCTAGGAAACGTATGATGGCGAGTCTGACGCGTATGGAGTTGATCCCTTTGTACTGAACAAGATGGCCCAGTTGATGGAGCTGCCCTGGGATTTCTCAAAGCCGTTGTGGTCATCTCATCTTCTCCGCGGTACCAAGCATGACACCATAATCGTGCGGATTCATCATACCTTGGGTGACGGTGCGCCTTCGATTTCTTGTCACAGTAGTTTCCCCTGCTTGAGCTGAGAACGTTTCCACGATGCAGGCCTGTCACTCATGTATGCGGCTGCAAGCTTGGGTGGCGTGGCATATACCACACCCATCAGTCCCTCTTCTAAGTCCATCAATAGGTTTGATATGAGCACGCCTAAGAATCATTTGAGCTTGTCGTGTGACTTTCGTGAGGGCATAGCAATGTGGCATCTCCAGGACTCTTGCGAAGTGGTTTAGGCCTGCTGGTGCATGGTTCTCGATTTGCAGTCAAGATGATCCAGCTATCACTTTATAAGCGAAGCGTCTTCACAAAGCCCTTTGATGATGCCAGCGTGAAGAAGCTTGTCTGCCTCTCTCCACCCATCTCGTTGGACGAAGTTAAATTTGTGTGTTCACAGCACCTCGCTTTTCATTTGTGCGGAATGAGAACTGATTGCTGCGTTGTGTGTATTGTATTAGGTAGCGAATACCTTTGGTACCACGATCAACGATGTGCTCGTGAGTGTCCTGACTGGTGTCATCCGATCAATGCTACTGAAGCGAGGAGACCTCTGCGAAGAGAACCTGTGGAGCACCATTCCCGTGAGCCTTCGGCAAGTAGGGGATACAGACTTAGGGATGAAGGTTTGAGCATGTCTTATGATTCTCTATCACTGATCTTAGGCATATCTTACTCTTGATGTTTTCTGAACAGATAGGATTCGTGTACCTGCGTATTCCAGTGACGGTCGATGATCCGATCAACAGGCTGCAAGAAATCAAAAAGCGAATGGACTTGCTGAAGGCTTCACCGGAGATCTATTTCAACAAGTGGACCCAGGTGCTAAACTACCTCTCCGACTGCTCATAACTTTCAACTCATCAGCGTGGAATACAAACACAATAGGAGGTTCTAGTGCGTGTTGCTCCTGAGTACGTGTGGCGATGGTTGTCGAGCGTGTATCACCGAAAGTTCACAACCACCATTTCCAACGTTCCCGGCCCAAGGTTCGTAACACAGCCAGCCATCGCTGTGGCTTACCAGTCATTTGTGTGTCCACGTGTGGCAGAGCTCCGATGTATGTAAACGGCAAGCAAGTGGAACGATTGTTTTGCGCCATCCCCACGGCAGGATGCAAAGTGGCATTCAGCGTGGTGAGCTACAACGGGCGGGTGAGCGTATCGCTGGTGGCACATCCGACCTTCCTCGGCGTCAAAGAAGCTAAGGACGAAAAGAGCGAAAGCGAACAGCAACGAGACGAGAGCCGGGAATTCCTCCGCGATTATGAAAGCGAATTCAATACCCTACTCGAGCTAGCTCGATCCAAGGTGGAGCAGTCGCGCCTGACTCAGGAACAAAGTTCTTCGGAACAGCACCACGCCCGCCAGCGAAAAGGCATAACAGCCCACGATTGATTCTAATGTACCAGGCGTTGCGACTTACAATTGATAGAATAGAATCTCCCCATTTGCCGTCTATCCACAGCCATCAGTGTACAGATCACGAGTCTGGTTCAGACTCAGCTGAGTATTTAGGCAGTGAACCTGCGGAGTCTGCAACCAACCAACCAAGCAGAGTTAGCACCAAAGCCTTCTAGACACTAGAGAGGGATTAGGATACAAGAGCGCTTTCGGGTGCGGCCAGGGGAGACAGCAGCAATCTCACCCCCCATGCTTGGACGTCTCTGATGACACGACAGGGTATTAATTAACACGGGACCCCTTCAATCAGGTTCCTCCGACACGTACGACTATTGTATCCGTTGATGCAAGACCGACGTTTGATAACCTGCGCAGCATCATCGACCGTCGAAAATTGGTTGCTGATCTGGAAGGCGGAGAAGGTCAGTGGCACTAGTCTGTACAATGCGCTGGACATTCTAGTCAATATCACTTACCTAATGGCCCTGTTGATTGGGGCAACGTAATTGGCTGTGGAGACCGTAAACGTCCAGTCATAATCAAAGTAGACCAGTTCGGACTTCATCTTGTGAACTGCCAGTAGGCTGAGGAGATCTTGACCCTCGTTTCCTGGCATATACTGCGAACACCACACCAAGATGTCCTGCAGCAGTCTCATCGTCAGCTTCGTCTCTCATTCTAAGTATTGGCATCACATACCTGCACTTCGCGGTGTGTGTACTCGCCTACTGGTGGTGGAGTACGGCCGATGAAGTCTGTTGCGTGCCACTCTATCTGTTTGGGCAGCCCCACTCGGCCGTAAACCTGCAGTGGATATTAGGAATGTTCTGTCCTAAGTAGAGGTCCAGTCCTTCCAGCTAAGCGTACATGTCTGATCATTATGTTGCGGCTGATATGAGCAGCGGCAGCTTCCTTCATCTGACGCACCACCAGCCCAGCCGTAAACACTTGCACCTGTGGGCTGGCCATCACGAGGTACGAAATGGCAAAATTAAGAAGTGGATTGGGGTCCACTTCGAACATTGCGAGTTCCTTGTTCCTCCTCTTCAGCGCCTTACTGAAGCTCTTGCCAGCCCCTTTTCATTACAATATCGGGTGGTGAGTGCTTTTTCAGTGAGAGTTGAATCAAAGGTTCGAACACATACCGAAGATATCGGGTCTGCTCATGCCCGCTCGCAGAATGTGATACTCAATCTCGAATGCCGACAGGATAAACGGCCCGACTCGATAGGACATCATCATAAGGAAGTTGAGACGCGGCACGCCGGGCTCCGGAGCTCCCACTTCAACGTGGGCATGTAGCAAGATGAGGTGGTACAAGTTGAGGAAGAATGCAGTGCGGTCGGACCGACTCAAGCCTGTAAACGGCATACATACGCGCTGAGGGACAACCGAACAGAATCGTCATGCGATGGATGCAGCTTTGTACCTTCCAAGTCGACCATCTGCAACTCGGAGGTGCCCTTGACAAAGGTTTCATATCGTGGATCCAAGAATATACATGCAGTCGCCTTCTCCTTGAATTCATTGACTAATAACGCGTAGTCCTGTTGACGGCAAGCATCAGCTAAACTGCACTGCTTTAATAAAGTGTATATCGAGGAACGTACGTTGAAGATGTCGAGAATGCGCGTCAGTAGGGTTTGTGCCACAAATACTGGCGAACCCGCAGTTTCCTTGGTGCAGGGGTATATTGTGTTGAGTACAACTTTGCCCTCATGTCGCTCTTCGAACCCACCGAAATTGGTCTTGGATAGGACGAATTGTTGCGGTCTTCGTTGATGGATGAACGCCTGGTTCCGACTTATTGGCTGCTTCTTTCCGTCATTCGATGCTGCCGGGAGAACACCCCACAGCAGGAACGATACCGTGACATCGACCACTTCATCGAAAGTCTAATACAAACAAGATCAAGAATGAGACGTGCTGCCGACCTTGGGCAAAAAAGGTACCTGTGGGATCTTCTGACTTTCTTGAAGCTTGGCGAGGTACTGATTCACGATGCGTTGCAGGTCTTTCATCCATTCCTCCTTTTCCGCCCTATTCTTGGTTCTGATCGTGTGCACCTTTTTAATGTCCAGTCGTACAATCTGGAATGATCGGATGGCCTTTTCTTCTATGTCGCCCACACGTGCTCGGTAGTCCCGAATGAGAACTACATCCATAGGCACAACCCTGTTGTATGCAAGATCGGGCGAAAACTAAGTTGGATATGCCAAGCGGGTCAGACGGTGTGCAGTACCCCTTTACAACGAACTTATCATGATTAAGCCGCTTTCTCTTAGCATAGATGAGTACATCGTTGAAGAGAAAGAACTGTCGTTCTTGTTCTCGTCCCTTGGGCGATAGCTTCACAAGCATACCCTCCCTTATGAATTGGCGTCGCGTTGATACCAGATCAAAGTCCTGGTGGACGTAGTCTTGTGAGGAATCCCGATTGACAAACTCGTTCAAGTAGCGGTGATACGTACGTGCAGGCCTGTTAGTTTGTAGTATATCGTTAGGATCTTTTGTAGATCGGAAGACAGCACTTTCTTGGACACGATATAAGCAGTGATGTCGATCGTCTCCTTGAGTACTTCTTCCAAATCAGCTGCACAGACCCGGGAGTATCATACGGTGTCATTACTCTCGTACAAGAGCAAGATGAGAAGCGAAATGAAAAGAGCACCTCGTATTGCGTGATCAGGAGGAATATGCTCCAGCATTTGCTTGAAGATGGTATTGTACTTGAGCACACGATAGAGAGGCATGCTCATGAAGCTGAATATCTGCTTTCCTTTTAGCAGGGGATTCTTGTGCGCTTCCTGTAGAGCACACCAAAGCCACGATTATCGGATTGTGATGAACAAAGGCACTATGATGATGCGGCTTGCCTTCCAAAAAGCTTTGAAGGCCGGTATCTTCTTGGCGTGTGAAATAGCAGAGAAGGATCTCTCATAGTTGTCGCAGTACATGCAATACAGCTTATACCACTTGGTCTGCCAGAACGAAGACATGAGTAGCCCATAGACATAGTCCAAGAAGAAGGCGACAATCGTACCCAATTGAGGAATATCTTGGCTCCCTCGCGGGAGAGATCGCTGCGCGTATCAAGAAGACTCTGCATCAAACCTTCGTTGACTCGGAGAATGAACTCAGTCATGGAGACAATCTCCATCGTCATTTTTCGGTCAAGCAGCTGAGATTCCCATAGCGGCGTAACGAAAGCCTGCACAAGAATCTGCATATCGCGCAGGTACTGGGCTTCGGTATCGACCAAACGTCGAAACAGGGTAGAGAGACGCAGGGTTATCCGCTCGCCACTCCGTGGCTTTGGAGAGAGCATAGGCGAAGTATTGTTCTCCTGGAGAACGCTGCTATCTACCTTTTGGCCAAGCGCTTCTGCCTGTGCATCGACAGCGAACATCTTCAGCTTGCTGAGCTCGTTGTCAAGGTCCTCCCACTCATTATCACTCTCCCTTGCAAGGGCCTGAGTGACTTCGCTCTCCAAGGTTTGTTCCTGGCTGGTCGGCTGGTCAATGCTACCACAGAGTGGGGCCGTCTGCTGCGGTTTTTGTGGCTCAGGCGGGGTGCTCGCCTCTGGGAGACTAGAGAGCAGAGATAAGGGGATACTACGACGAGACCCGATCGTAGATGCTCCTCCTGACCGCCGCAGGTCACTTTTGCCTGTTGAATCACGGGTAGATCCATATCTTACTGTTGGTATGTGTTTCTGACACACAACTTGGGCTGAGGGAGGCATTGAGGATACCTCTTTTCAGCCATTGTGGCTTGCTTGTGGCATTGGCCGCGGGAGTCGTCCCCGCACCATCCATCGTGGCCCCGCACACTTGCAAAGGTGTATCAGCTGATTTTGGTCAGCCAACTTCTGGCCTTCATCATGTTCCCTTTGACCTTACATGTTATAATTCCCAATTCAGAGCACATTACCTTATACAAGGCCCCTTTCTGAAGAGGGCTTTCTTTAATATCAGAAACGCAGGTGGTCACTGTTCAACCCACCCTACCTGAACCATCCGCTCGTACAGGAGGGTTCCGAAACGGTCGTAGCCTTGCGCCGTGAAGTGCAGACCTGTGCAATAATCCATTTAGAGATTGAGCATGTGCAATCTAGACACAGGACGAATACGAGGCCGCATACCGTCATCCCATAACTCGCTCTTCTCCTCATCGCTAAGACTGAACTGCGGAATAAGGGTAGCCAGGTCAAAGAACTCGACTCGTTCGTCCTCCTCAGCAAACGCTCTGGTGGGTAGAGTCAGAAAATGCCACTGAGAATGGTTGAAGCATGAATCGTTGGTACTTCAAGTCTTCATTGATGGCCTTCCGCTTCTCTCCGATGTAGGCATAGCGAGGGTTGGTCTCCATATGATGTTCGGGAATGGAGATGGCCAGCGTACGGCATCCGCGCGCATGAACCGTCCGATGCAGCGAACGAATGTGCTCCACAATCTCCTCCCTCTTGAGCTGACTGCCCAGATCGTTCGTGCCTGTTCAGATGACAGTCACCACAACACCAAACATCGTCACTCTGAGTCGGTCCTGCCTCACATCCACCTTAATGCAGAATGGTGCATGGCGATGCCAACCTCCGAGAATGAAGACGTAGTCGAACGTGTAGCCTTGCTTCGCGTAGTGCTCCAATACCTCGGGCAATCGTTTCACCATCTGGCCAGTCGTCTCGCCCGACAGTCCTGCCTCCACCACCTTTTGCCGATCACGGTCAGGAAGAAAATAATTATAGAACAATTTGCTTTAAAAGGTAAAAATAAAAATAAAAATAATATTATTTAACATGCCTGCCACTTTGGGGTCTCTGCATCGGGTCCATCACGTGCGTGCGTCTGGAGGCGCGCCTGCAAGGTGAGGGCGTAGGGCCGCATGGCAGAGCCCCACATGTGGTATCCCTCCGTCAGGCTGTCCCCGAATGCCAACACGAACCGTTCGGCCTGTGTCCCTCTCGTCGCCGCCATCGTTCCAAGGTATCTTAGTGTCGATATGATGGCCCACAGTTTTATCAAGATGTTCGATGTGGGGAAAACAAACATCGTTCTCTGCTTGCCTTCGTCCACGGAAACAAAAATTAAAAGCTTGCATTTCGGAAACGATTTTCACAATTTTAAATTATTACGAAAACCTGACGGGGACTCAAATATTCAAAGCATGCAAAAACGGCAGTTCATTTTGCGTTTGCGCAAGCAAGACACAACTCCCTTTCATCTTTGGGGGCATGGACAATTGGCTAGCTTCAATCTTGTGGTTGGCCATGCAGACCTCGCCCGAGCTTCGTTGGGGTGTTCTCCTGGGAATGACGGTAGGTGGAAGCATTGTGGCCCTCTACCACTACATACGAGACCGTCGCCGTGCGTACATAGGTGCGAACCCCTTTCGTCTCAGCCGAGTTCTCCTTGTTCGTTTTATGACTGTCGCTTTTCGTTCTTTGGAACTTGCGTGTCGTTTTCGTTCTTTGTTTTCCCTTCTTGTGGAAAGCAGATAAACTGGTAGAAGAGAAGGTCGAGCGCATTTTGGCTCTGGTGGAGCAACGATATGCAGAAAGAGAGCGCTTACTGCAGGAGGAAGCTAAGGGGAAGGAGAGCAGGCCTGCGGCAAGGAAATGGGAACAGAAGAAGCCATACACTCCTCCCTCGGTAAGTACGGAGGTCAAGTGTGTTACATCTGAATGCTCATCTTATGAATCGTGTTCAGACCCCAAGTAAGACCTCTCCTCAAGCAGCTCCATCCTCAGCATCCTCATCTTCATCATCACCATCATCCTCGTATTTATCCCCAACTTCGGCCTCTTCTGTCAACTCAGGTTAGCGCGCATCCTCTGTTGGCTGAGCCATGGACAACTGACATTCATGTTTCTCGTGTTAGAACAACGACCTAAGCTCCAAAAGTCAGTTAGCTGTACTGGCCGTGCGTATCTTACTTCATACATTTTGAGTGTTCGAAGCTGACTCTATTTTTTGGGGCTAGCCGCCTTTTGGAGGGGTGAGGATGAGGCTACTTTGCGCAAGAGGTAGGCTTCTTTTACTGATGAATGCCTGCCCAGTTGTTAACTCAGTCGTTCTGGTACAGACAAAATCTGGAGAGGCAGAGCAGCCAGCAGAAGCTGTACGGAATGGAAGCTGAGATTGCCAAAAAGATTGAGAAGAAGACAGAGCCATTGATTGACCCCATGTGCAAGTGGCTCTTTGAAGTCATCGGGGAACAGCGTATGTGTCGCCTGACGGAAAGAATTGCAATTTGCCAGAGATAACATCATAACTTGACTCAGCTGGCGAATTCCCCGACTGCCTCAAGAGTGGCCGGGTTTTGTGTGCGCTGCTCAACAAACTGTGGCCTGGGATCATAGCCGAAGTTAACAACAGACCGGTGGCGCTGCTCGAGAGGGTATGTCTGCTTGCTTTTGAGAATTGCCTCGTGATGAGCTCATTAACAGCCATGTCTGTCGTTTACAGGAGAACATCCAAAAGTATCTGGACGCGTGCGCTAAGATGGGAATCAGGAAGGATGATCTATTCAGTGTAAGCGACTTGTATGAGGAGGTACGGGACTGCTTCAGCTCTAGAGCCTGCTGTTATCTAATCAAGCACTGTATGCAGAAATACCTCGCGGCTGTAGTGCAGAACTTGTACGCTGTGGCGCGCTACGTCCAACAACGTAAGACGTGGGATGGCCCGATCCTCCTGCCGCCGCCTGCCGAGAAGGCAGAATTAGCCGCATGAGGTAGTACGGGATAACCATAATTGTGGATGGCGACGGGTTATTTGGTGACCGTGTCCGGACATGAATCATATTCGCAGCTTTCACCTAAAGAGTCATGCTAGCAGCAAGCTTCCTCACTCTTGCATCGAGGGCATCCGCACACAAAGTCGTATTCAAGAAGATCTGCATGACGCTCAGCTATCGGTCGATCATTATCTATGTAACTATGCGTGAGCTCCTCGCCTTCTTCAATGTCACGTAAGGCAACCACCATGGCCTCCCTAATTCGTATCAGTGAGTATACAGTGGACAAATCCACCGAACAGCCGTGAACGAAAAGAAGCGTACCTGTTGCGACCGAACTTGACTAATGTGTTCGGTCCGCAGGAGTGCTATGAAGAAAAACATCATCAGCGCGAGTGTTATGCAGGTTGAACATGAAGCAGATACGTACATTCATCATCGCAGCGATAGGGAAGAGGCCAAAGCCTGTGAATGAAGGAAACATCTCTTGCTGAACAGGCAACCAAATCAGCAGCGCAGCGCAGTTGAACGGAGATAGGCTGCACACGTACCGGTTCTTCATTATCATTATGTTCCTTAACTTCATCTTCCTGATCCGAGCGATTCTTTTCCTTGCCTTTTCGGTGTCCTTCATTTTCTTCGTGATCATGATCACTTTCATCGTTTTCTTCATCATCCCAGCATTCGTCATGAACCTCCTCAGCTCGTGCAAGCTGCCCAGAGGTGTGGCAGAGGCGACTCCATATAGAATGAGCGGAGGCATCAAATACAGGAAGCGTTCCTTGCGCGGATTCGATCAACATAGGATTGCCTGCGCTTTGAGCCTCTCTGCAGTTGAAGACTTAGGGCTCGCTGTCTCACTTATCGAAATGGGCCACGTACGATGGATAGATGTAGTCGTGAAGCATGACTCCATAAGTCTGAAGAGGAGACGCTATTCGAATCGAGTTCTGATTCATCTCAAGCATTCCGAGCAGGTTCGAGTGGAAGTCTAAGCTAAACAAGTCCTGCAAACCTGTGCCAAGCTCTGATGTGAATGAAATATCAGAGAGATCGCTAGACCATACGCCTCCTGTGCGAGCAGTACCAGCGGCTGAGAATGGTGAGGGAGGAGAGAACAGCGCCAGGCGAAATGCTGTATACGATTCCTCGAGCAATCGTTGCAGAACTTCAGACGAGAATTCATCCTCATCCTCATGCTCGTCCTCCTCTTCCTCCGGTTGTACCATCTTGCGCTTCATTTGGGCAGAAGTAAGGAGCTCTACCCATGGTCTGTGGCAAAACGAGCTCATAAAACGATGGGCGAAACCCACGTCCAATCCATCACTGGTTTTGGTGCATCCTGATGTTCAGTCCGGGGTGAGCACAGACAAGAAGTGGGAATCATAGGGCCGATGTCGTACTGATCGCATTGAAGATGCGCGCCACAACGTGAGCTGCAAGGAGGAACAGCTCGTTGTGTTCGACGGCGTGTCTTTTGAAGACCACCAAGGGATGCATTTCGGACTCCACTCTCCCCACACACAGTGCTTCGTGGTGCTCTGCGTAGGCCTCATCCCGACACCGTTCGCTGCAGTACATCTGATGTTGGAATGACGGATTGTCGTGTCCTGCGTCAACATCATCACCTTGACAACACCTTGCTGGCATCAGATGATGATCGTACCTCGCCACAGGCGTGCCAGCACTCCACCACGTCCGTACGCAAGAGAACACCTTCCGGGAGTGGCGGCCCTTCGACTTCATCGTCTTCATCATCGCTACATCATCACCAAACGTAAGGTCATTCCCTCGATGATACCCAATGGGTACTACCAACGCAGCAGACCGTACCCAAGAACCATCTCAATCTGCCGACGATGCCACTTCATCTGTCCTTCGAGAGATTGAAGGAAGGCGCCGCAGTGCCCGCACGTCCAGGCCCGGTGCCGGTTGGTCAAGTCCTGGATTGAGGCGTAGGGCAACTCCCGCATCACCACCTCTCCCGCCGCGAAGGATCTTGTAGCAAATGCTCCCCTTCCCTTGTCCGCCGGCGATCCGATTTCATCATCTCTCCTGCCCTGCAGCCAACGGACATCTACGCCCTCCGGTACAGAACTCGTGGCCACGATGGGCACCAAGGGCGTAGAAGCCTCCTGTGTAGATGCCATGCCCAAGGGATGTGGTTCTTCTTGTCCCGTCGTGGAGGTAATGCGAAGGACGTTCCTCCGTGTTTTCTATCTCAGCTACACCAATTTCTTATTTCTCTATATGATCTGTTCTCGATTCCAAATCTTGAAAGATGACAAGAGGTATATATGGTTGCCGGCAGTTCATGTATTCATATATTCACGACAACGAGCTCTTTACATTGGATAGGGATCGCACATTATTTGATTACCAGCGCATTCTTATGACGCTGTCGGTCTCCTCGCCCTACACACAAATAATAATTAATATTAATTATCGGACTGAGCAGGAATCTCGTAGCCAGATGGGGAGGGATTCGTGCCTTAGGAGGGACAAAAGCTCTCCATTTTTGCAATCTCTTGAGATATTCCTGATTACAGAAAAATAAAAATGTTAAAAACACGTAAATCTCGGCTAAACATGGGAAAGATGAAATAATAAATACAAGCTACGTACCTGAGCGAGGGGACGGCATTTAGTGACGTGGTTGACACCCTCTCGGTAGTAGCACTCCGCAATCTGTTTCTGCAGTTCGGCCATTTCCTCGGTCGCGACAATGTGCTCGATCATGCGCTGCCTCACCGCTCGCTGGTGGGCCACGGGGTCCTCCGTGTCAAAGTCGGCATCGTTGAAGTCGGGCACCTTGCGTCCGCTCGTCATCTTTAATTCAATAAAATAAATCAATTCGTGGCTGAAGAAATTATGGAAGAAAAAGGAAATACAATGAGAAAATCAAATTGCGGTTGTGTGGCGAGTGTGTTGAAGAAAATGCAAGCAAAAGGACAATAGGCAAGCAGAATCAGCGATCACTTGCTTCGTGCTTTCTTCCACTTGTAGATGGCTTTCGTATTGCCCTTGTTGTCCTCCACTTTCATCTTCTTGACGGTGCCTTTGCTCATCATTACCGTTCTCTTGGTGGACATTTTCTCCACAGTACGGCCCAGCGACCTCTCTCGCTGCATTCGCTTCGACAATTCATCGTACTGGCGCTTGCGTGCCTTGGCGACACTTTTCGAGTCTGATGGAGTCACTACGATCTCCTATTGAAGGATAAGCGCATGAACGACTTTAGAATAGCATCAACTACGCCAAGCACGCATCCAATCATCTGTACCTCCGACTGCAGCTGCTCAATAGTGGGACGATTGAAATTGCGATTCAGCAACTCAGGCAACGTATTGAAGTACTCCTCGGGTCGGAACGTGCTAGCTTGTTCAAACGTGTCCACAAAGACAGTGTGCTGATTGGGCCTGGCGGCCTCAATGCAATGAAGGCTGCTCTGCAGTCGCTCAATTTTCTGTGGACACAGTGTTACAAAGCATTGGTCAGCTGCAAATGAAGGAGCTGTTGGACCGCTCTACACTGTCCAGTGCGCTCGATACGTACTTTCTGTTCGGTTTGCCGAGCGGCGAGCAAGTACATAAGGTCTTGCGTTTTCATATTCACGAGTTGCCGTTGTGTTCGCTTCTTTCCTCTTCGCCTTCTGGAATGAACGCCGTCCTAGAGTGGCATTATTTATATATCAAAACATGAACAACAAATCTTAGAAAAATCGCGATGCCAGATTGAAAATTAAATGTTATATTATATATAAAATTTACGAACCGTTGTTTGGCCTCGGATCATCTTGAAGTAGAATTCATCTGGATTCCTGTTGGCAGCTTTCTCCCGCAATCGCTTGAGCACAGATTGCTTCTTCTTGAAGTCCGCCGAGCGGAGCTTGTAATCCTTCTTCTTCTCCAGCAATCCATATCTCTGTCTCGCGCGTGGCTGGGAGCGCTCCTTGTGGGCGCGTTGCATATCCTTAAGGAATGACATGGCGTTCACTCAAAGATGCGATAAATATGTGGAATGGAGCAAAGCTGTTGATGATTCTGAATCGATTGCAAATTCGGAGTTGCCCAAAATTTCTTTTCTATTTCCCTTCTCCAAAATTTCAATAAAGCGCTTTTGTTTCGTTGTTTTAGAATTAGAAACAAATCTTCCCACGGTCCGTGGTGGAAGCGACCAGCGATCAGAACTTCCGTGCGGGAAGTTACTCTCCCACACGAAGAGGAAAAGGGAGAGCAGGGCATTGTTGCTGCAGGGTTGTAGTGCAAGCTTCCATTTCCTAAGTCTGCAGCCAACTGGGGTTCTTGGGTTTGTCGTCGTACTTTTCTCGCCGCGGGTGGACACGAGGCAGCATGAGTTTCAAGTAAAGTGATTGCCCTGTCCGGTAAAAACCGCCAATCTCATTAATTTCAATGAATTCACTGTAGTTATGTCCGAACACGCGTGCGGTAGGTACCAATTTTCCTTTGGCGCGTCGATCTGGCGTGCGATCCACCTGTTCTCCCGCCTATGGCAGCCCTCCAAGCTTCATACATTTCTTTGAAGCCCCTACCACAGGGCGGAACGCCTGGGAACGGCACAACCACGGCACACGGAGGTACGTTTGGGTGGTCCAGCTCCTTCGGCATTCGCCCTCTTTTCTCTCGTCCCCTTCACGTCGTTCTCTCTCTTCTTCTTGGGGTCGTCACCACCAGCTCCTCTTTGACGACGTCGATCAACTCAAGGATTCAGAGTGTCTAGTCTCAAGTCCTATTCCTCCCTTCGAAGTGAGTGGTCTCGTTGAACATCAATATGCGAAGAGACGGTAGCTCCCCGCCCGCAACGTCTTCAGCTGCGGGTTTGAACGACGAGTCGGCGCCAAGCGCCCAGGCCGCCGGTCCGATCCCGCCGGCGCCTCTTCCGCAGCTGCACCCGCTTGCGATGCACCACTCCACCGCGTTGAGTGCGATCTTTGCTGCTGCCGCCGGTTCAACTTCATCTTCGTCGGGTTCGGCGATGGCTTCCATCTTTCCGGTCGGTGGCTCCTCGCTGCTCGCTCAGCAACATCAACTGCGACCCATGCTGATACCTCACCCGTCGCCCTTCTACCTGGCGCCCACCGTCTCTCTGTCACCCGCGCAAGCCTCAGGCCTCCCGTACGCCTTGGCCTCGCCGTCTGTGCAGCAGGCTGCTACGACCACGACGGTATATCAAAAGTACGTCTCTTCCCTTCCTTCTTCATCCCTCCCTTCCCTTCCATCTTTTTCCCATCTGTTGCCCTTCACCATCATCAAGATCTTGCATCACTTGACCACCCCAAGTCACTCTTACGCGCCCGTCACGGACGTTGATGATAACGGGTGACGGGTGCGGGGTTCTTGATGATGGGGGACCGGAGTCACTGCGACAGCTGATGACACATCGCGCAAGTACTCACTTGTGTTGCGTACGCAAAATAGGATTCAGATGCAGATCGCCGTACAGCCACCGCCCAAGACGGTGTACCAGCGCATCCTCAAGCCCTTCCCGTCGGTCTACCTCATCCTTCCACCACTTCACGGCCAAGGTAGAGTGTCTTGACCAGGTGGGGGAGGCACGCTTACTAAGTTGGTGGTCCTCACGTGTACGTGCTTGTAGTCGGGGATATTCTTGGTGGACTCTACGAGGCCCTCAACGCCAAGACCCACGAGGAAGGCGTGTTCGTGGAGGTATCAGTCATCCGCAGCGACAATGGGGACACGCTGGAGAGATCCATCGACGGCCAGACAACTGCGAGACTCGAGAAGGTATGCCTGCACATCTACCCCGCCACAGTCGAATGCTTATGACCCTAACCTCTGGTCTTTCACTTTCGATCTAGACTGGATGGAACACAGGGGTGTACACGGCTACCTTCAAGAAGATCAAGCTGCTTACAACGTCACAACAAAAGTCAGGTGCTAAATTCTGTCTCAGCTTCCGCCTCAAGTGTAGCACACTACCGTTGGGCTCCATGGCCGATATGGTAGTCGTTTCCAACCCGATTGAAGTCTTCTCTCACTCCCAGTATCTGGGAAAGTCTGAAGGTACTCCGAGTAACATACACATTGTGGCCATCCGGGAACGGTGCTTGATGTTTCTGATTTGTGTTGCCGTTACAGAGGAGGCTAGGGCAAGGAGTCTACCAGGAGCGCTCAAGTATGCTGACAATCCGGCCGGTTTACATCTCAAGCTCATGGAATCAATTCATGTACACTCCCTATTCACTTTCTCTGTTGCGCTCAGGTGAGTGACTAATAACTTCTACCGCAGGCGTTCAAGGAGTTGGGCGGCTCTCCGGACACGCTGATCAACTACATCACCGCAATATATAGCCATAACAGCTCCATTCCTCCTTCCATGGTTCCTCTCTCCCAGTACCCTCTCTTTGCCCTACAACAGCAACCACAAGTTGAAGGATTCGTACCCGTGATGCCTAGCTTGCAGCCGCCTGCTTCGCAGTTAGTCGGTATGCCACACTTTATTACTTTGTTCGCTGTGGTGTTTTATCTAACATCGAGTTCAGTTCCCAAACAGGGTTCCCCTTCTCAGTCGCACAGCTTGCCCGAGAGCAGGGAGGCATCTGTACTTCATCAACCAGAGCCATCTTTCCCTGTAACCCCCTCTGCTCAACGATCACCACCGACCTCGCGGCTACCATCTTCTCCACCTTCTTCTCCAATCCATTCACATTCACCACCACAATCTGATACTGTGGTAACTCAGAATCCTCCGCGGCCTATCACTCCACTCTCCACCATTCCCTCAATGCTTCCGAGTATTGCATCACTGCTTGCCTCAACGATGGCCGCGACAGTGCAGACGAACGTATCAGGACCACCAGCTTTTCAGCCGTTGCAACCAGGAGTCACCTTCAATCCTGACGGCATCACCGGCCCCTCGACCGCGTCACTCCTCTCCTCGTTCCTCTTGTCTCCCTTGCACTCCTTGTCGGAGGCAGCCCAAGGGCAAGTCAAGCGTAAGGAGCCTGAGATCGAATTGAGGCGCGCCAAGGAACCCTCTCGAGCCCACCCGCGAAGTGCCGAGGACGCCGACGCGGACTGGACGCCCAGCAAGCGGACGCCACCTACCAAGCGCCGACGAAAAAGTGCTGATTAACGTTCCCGCCAAAATGTTATTTATTTTTCAAATTCCACAATATATTTATTTCATGTGTATATTGTGGAATCCAAGTTATGTACCACATCTTGCAAGATGGAGGGGACGTGGGTATTTGGTACCTCACGCGCTGCATCTTCGACTTTGCCCAACATGGCCCTGCCCGAGTTCTTGCGTGAGCGCCACGTCGCGGCAGCGGCGGAGGTGGCCGAATTCGATGCGCTCATGGCACGCAAGGTGAAGCAGATGTCGCCCTCAAAACTCAAGGACATCGCCCTGGTGGTCGGGATTCCCTTCTACACAGAGATCTCCAACATCATCTCGGTACTGAATTTCATTCTCAAATCCATTTCTTCATCTCATCTTTGATGGCACTGTGTGGGTGAACCCAGGTACTGGTGACGCTGCGTGAAGTCTTTCAAGGGCGGCGACAGAGGTGTCTGCTGTGCGTGATCGGCGAGTGCGCGCGATCGGACTATGTGCAAATGATCGACGCCTCGGAGATAGAGGAGGGCGAGTGCTGGGAGCAAGAGCGGTACACTACAGCACACTGCTCTCTCTTCTCTCACTCCGTTCTATGTGCTGCGCATTCAGTGTACCTGATGGCTTAGTATGCGCGCGCAGGCAGAAAGTGAGCTGATGGCATGTTGATTCACACGAACATACTGATGGATGCTGATGGCTGCGTGATGGATGAGCAGATTCGTAGGAATTGAGACACTGTGGAAGCCACTGCCTCAGTACTCGCAGAAACCGTGGACCGTGCGCGCGCTCCAGCTCGTGGCGGCATCAGCGAACGGTGGCAATGGTGAGCCTGCATTTTCTGCTGGCGATGGTGAGCTGGTGCTGCTTACCAGGGATCCGGATGGAATCCAGGGGCGCACCTGTTGGTGATCGATGCCGATATTCAATTCAATCACTGGGAGCTCTCGGCCAAGAGTCTTGTTGTCGCTTTGCTGAATCCCCTTCTCGTCTATGATAGACATCTCTCTGGTAAGTATCTTATGGACCTAATTTGATGTACCTCTCTTACAGCTCTTTTTAGCAGGGATGGTGACGGATGAGCCTGTTGTTCATACATCAGAGACAGTTCCTGCCTCTCCGTCGTCTTTAGGAGCTCAGACACCCCAGAGCCCCTCGTTTCCTAGTGAGCCACCTTCCGCCGCTATGGTAGTTCTTAACGCTCCACGTAGCTTCATCGCTGATGACGGGCTCGTGCATCTCTTTTCATTCTTGTTCGTCTACGCTGTTCTCGGTACTCCATTTTCCACCCACGAAGTTATCACTTTGAACTTGCTGATCATTAACACTCTACATAGGAATCGAGATACATCAGATTTATGGAGGGGAGTTCTCGGTGCATCGTGAGCTGAACAAGAAACTACTGCAGGATCACACTCTGTTCTATCGAGACTCCTACTGTATGGAGTGCCAGTTCGCGTGCCGGTCCGTCCTTTACAGTGCTTCTCATGAGGGCGGAATCAATCAGCAAACAACACACACGGAAACGCAAAAGCAGAAGGAAAAAGAGGAAACCGATAAGGAAGCGGAGGATTCGAAGAAGCCCGCAGCTACATCACAAAGCGGCGGAGTGTTAGAGTGGCTAATGAAGGGCAAGTGGCACGCCAAGATCACGCTCAGTAAGTTGCTCACCTTTGATGCCAAATCTGGAAGGACACGCCTCGACTTCGTGACGGAGAAGCTCTTTGACGACGCTCTCTTCTTCTCTTCCTTAGGCATTGGTGGCGATGACTCCCTGCATACGGTAATATCTCTCCCTACTAGATGCCATCCACCTCTATACCTAATACTGATGTGTGATCAGAGGGTACTTAACGGTACAGGTGGTTTATCGAAGAGACAGCATCCCGATCCTCGCCTGCAGTCAATGCGTGTTCTCGCACCGACAGCCGCAAGAAAGGAGCTACACACCGCCTCGAAGTCATACTATGAACGCCTGCTGACCAATTACCTCACTCAAGGTACTGCTTGTTTCTCCACTGTTGCATTTGAGAGGAGCTAAGTGAGTTCCATTCTCCGTATCAGGATCAGCCGATCTTCCATTGAATAGCAGCCTAGTACAGGATTTATTACCGGCGTTGCATGCTAGGGCCTGGAGGCAGCGAAAAGGACAAGAGGGCTACAGCTTCATTGTAGCAAGGCCACAACCGGTATCTCTTCGTTTCAAAGACTCGCCGGGCAGCTTGAATCAGTTCTGATTTATGGATACGATGATGATTGCTAGAGCTGGACGGAAGCAGACCAAGAAATGTACTTTGTTTTCGGCTCGCGAGATTGGGCCAAGCACGTTGTGGAACTGCTTCACATCTATCGCAACTCAACGGACGAGAAGCAAAGGTACATCACTTCAACTCAAGAGGCATGTTCGCGATTACTGAACTCAAGGGTTTAGGCGGGCTGTCATAGAAGCCAACAGACTCGTGTGGTTGATTGGTGCCATAGCTTTTCTCAACGATTGTGTTGCTGGTTCTTGGGGCCAGATGCTTACCCTCATGCATCAGGTTCGACCTCCATTAGGACTATCTCATAACAATTTGCTCACCACATTCTTCTTTGTTCTAGGAGTACGCTCCGGCCTTTCGCGAGGCCTACTTAGCTCATTTCTTGAGGAGACCACCTCCTTCACCGTAGTAACCATCATCAGCTGCGTGCATGGTCTGCGAGTGTTGTTTCGACCTCCTCTGTACTCTAGCATCCAGTGAACTTTATGTACCCAAACTAGCTCCCAATACTTAATCGCTATGTGGAGGCTGCAGCAGCTATCTTGCGGTCGCGGCGCTCGCGCTGCTGCCGAAGGCTCTCAAGACGACGAGCACGGTAGCGGACGAAGGTGTCAAAGGTGGGCATGAGCGCCAAGTACTCCCTCGCGGAGATGTACACGGCGCGAGTCTCCCTGTCACGTCCCTTCTCGGTTCGCCTGACCTCGTCGTCGAGCTGTCTGTTCCGAATGTCGATCAGGATGGCGCAGAACCAGTGTTCGTTGGCCAGTCGGCCAAAAGTGGGTTTGTCGGCGGTATGCTGGCGGATGGCGGCATAGATCTCCTCGATCTGCTGACCCAACTCCCTCACATCTATCGTACTAGAATCAACTTGCGGTGATGGCTCCAAGAGCACGGAAAGATGGGGAAAATAATGCAGCAGCTCTGTGAGTCGACCTATGCGCATCACCTCGTTGATCTGCTTCTCGTCGATATACTCCCCTGTACTCAAATCAAGCGGCTGTCATGTTGGTAAGAAAAATGAAAGGCATACACGCTGATAGGGCATAGAGAAGGCGTACCCCTTTGTCGTGGGTCAGAATGGTGGCTGCCACATACTCAGCAGACTTGATCTTGCGTCGGTTGAATGCGCGGTCACGCACAACAAAGCCTGGTCGGGTTCGGTAAGTGCTGGACGAGAGAGCAGGAATGAGACGATTTGAGGCTTACCCTTCAAACACAATGGATTCAGCTCAGAGGCTGCACGCAGAATGTCGGCCTTATTCCGCAGCTCTGAGAAGCCTTGTACACAGGTCCACCCGTTCGATTCCTAAGGTGGCGGTTCAGAGGCGTTCCACTAGTGAAAGACTGGGCAGGTAATGTACGGCGATGGTCTCAGGCTCGAGTTCATGTCCATGCACCAGGTCGAAGCAAGACACCAAGAAGAGCTGATTCTTACGATAGTTGACCAGATATCGGTGCTCTCGTGATGCCAGCAGGAAATGATAACAGCTTGATTCCAATATCGTCAACCAAAGTTCACCATGCCGCAAATGAAGGAGAACAGGTGGTACAGGTCAGTGCGCTGGGGCAATGTGTAGTTCCGCTCATTCCATATCAACCAAAACAGCTTCTGTAATTCCACCTCACTCTGTTCTCGCTTGAATCCCATCTTCACGGTAGGCGAAGTCACCTCGACTGTTGACCAATTTAGGTCACTCATCTACCAATGAGCGAGGTATAATGCCGTACACTGAGTTGATAATCGCCACTCGCCCTTGTAGAAGTAGAGGTTAACACCGGTTCCATCCACCTTCTCGTAGACTTTGATATTGCCCCAATCAAGGTCGCACTCTGACCAGATTTAATCATAAGTACGTGGTGGTGCCAACGCGGTTCGTGCTTACCTTCTTCATAGCTGTGAGTAAGTTCCAGAATCTGTGGCGGCGGTACACAAACAGGGTTCCAATTGTTGTTCTCATCCACTATGAGACCGGAGCACTCACGCCACACTCTGAATTCTGGCGTGGGCGTCCAGACCTGACATAACAGATAAGCGTAACTCCAGCTGTGGCTTGTGGGCAAAACGTACATCCGCATAAAGATGGACGAGGTTAGGGAAGGAAGGATGTCGAGTGATAGCGATCTTGTATCGTCTGACGAGCTCTCCTAAACCGTGCTTCCTTAGTAGTGCCACTGTGGCAAGTCCCATTTCAGTGCCGAGCTCTTTTTCATCGGCTAGGCTGCCAGTCTGCCCGATGCAACTGATAAGTCCAGTTTGCGGCTAGAACCAGAGTAAAAGGCGTACTTTAGGGTAGCTGAAGTAATCGCTCATGTTCTCACGCAGGGGGAGCGTGTGGATTATATTTTGAATGATAGTCTCACAGCGAGTATGGAAATACTTTAGTATGGTTGTGGCCTGCATGACAACCAGAAATGAGTTTACAGGAACTAGACGGGAACTTGCCGAGGGAATAAGTGTACCTTGATCTCCTTGGCAATTCGCTCCTTCTCAAGACGGTAGTAATCTAAGTCTATCTGCGATATGTCATTAGGTTCAGACATGATACGGTGATAGTAGCCATTTGCTGCAGAGTAGTCAACGATCTGAGGGAGGCAAAGATAAGTGAATGTGCTGAGATTAGCATCGGGATTACACTACCCTTCCGTGAAGGAGGATCTGATGAGCGAAGAGAAGATAGCGCAAGGCATGCACTAAATACTTCTTACGCTTGTAGACCTCATCAGGTGTATCCCATCCCCACTGTGCTATCCTGAGAGACCGGTTTGTTAAGGCCTGGTTCTTCAAGTCATCTTAGTGCATAAGGGGATACCTAAATCGTTGTCGAGCTGCGAACATGATACTTCGCCGCAAAACGTCCTCATCCAGTTCGTACTTAATCTTGAGATCTTCTTTGAGTTTCTACTAACGCAAAGATCGTAAGATAACATGCGCAACTAGTTGGAAGCAGTGACAATGAGGAAACGCACAAACGCAGGAGGTAAGAAATAGCACTGCAGGGCTTCGTGCCGCGCCTCTAGAAGCTGATGCAGGAAAGAACAACAATTCAGGTCACCTCCTCAATCATGCACGGTTCTCCTGTCATCTCAAAGTGTACCATGCGTCGCCAGTACTTGACACTGACGAGGGCCACGTTGACGTCGTCATCGTCATATCCAGGATAGATCTTATCGTGCGTGCTATATGAAACAAAAGGATCAGAACGTATTCCATCATCATCATCATCATACCACGACAACGTTATTGCCACGCGTGAAGCAGCACGTACGATCGGATCCAGGTGATGGACTCGTCCTCATGAGTGGTCACCACCAGAAAGTCAAAGTCTGAATTCTTGTTGGCCAAACCGTACACGCGCGAGCCCCTGCCACAGAGGAAATGTTTGTTAACTTTAAGTTTTCAATTTCATAAATCAAGTATCTTACAATAAAATTAATTTTATATTAATTCTATAAAAAAAGTAATCTCTCTACCATCAGATTTACAAGGGGCGTCCTAAGTACCAGCAAATTATTTTTAAAATCATATCAATAAAAATGTATTGAAAATACAATGTTGACTTGGTGGCGAATTAAGACGATTAAAAAATTAAAAATATAAGAAATAAATAAATCACATACCAGAGGTAAACATTGAGAATGCGGTTCTCGATGTCTGGGTACTTCTTGTGTAATCGCTCCACCAACGCCTCCACTGTGGGCGTGAATGTCGCCGATGGGACGGGCACCAACTCCCCTCCCTCTGTGATCTCCATTTTCCTCTCTTGTGTGCCAAAACTTTTTCAATTTATTTGTTAATTAAAACTATTTTCTAACTTGATTAATTTTTCGCAGAAATCCAAATTGGAAAATTCGCGTACAGAAATTTCTACAAATTAAAATTATACCACAGATCTGTGTGTGCGAGATTGAGCCCTCCACGCCAGAGATGGCGACCAAGAAGCAGGCCACCCTGTTGGCCTTCTTTGGGGGTGCGGGGAACAAGGCTGCGGCTGCGACATCGTCCTCGCCAGCGGCTGCGTCCACGCCGCTCAAGCGCAAGCTTCCCGCCTCCTTCTCGACATCTACGTCTACTTCGTCTTCTTCTTCTTCGCCTCCACCTTCATCTCCTCCTTTTTCATCTTCTTCAACTGGCGAATCCACCGCCGAACGGTCTCCACCGCCGGCAGAGCCGTTACGTAAAGTCATGCGTGTACCGTTTGCCATTATTTTGTATTATTATTATTATTATTACTATATTATTATTACTTTATTATTATTATTATTATTATTATTATTATTTCTTAAACTTTTAGATATTTTCCTTATTATTTGAAAAAATACAAAAAATAATGGTGAAATATTTTAGCCTACGGAACTGCAGCCGGCAGTGAAGCGCCTCATAGCAGGACTACACGAGCCCTCATGGCGACGAGTGCTTGCGAGCGAATTCACGGTGCGTTGCTTTCGTTCTTTAGTTGCAGTAGATGTCGTTCTGCCTGGCGGTGACAGTGATACTGATGAAACTTGAATGCGCAATCCTCGCAGGAGCCGTATTTCATCAAGCTGGCCAAGTTTCTTGAAGAGGAGAGGAAGACAAAGACGATCTTCCCTCCCCCTGAGGACGTGTTCAGCCAGTTCAATCTGTGCCCCTACGATAACGTGAAAGTGGTCATCCTGGGACAAGACCCGTAAGCTTTCACTGACATGGATTCTCCACTTTCTATCTAGCGCTCACATTGCACTTCAACAGCTATCATGGGCCTGGACAAGCGCACGGTCTCTCATTCTCAGTGCGTCTGGGTGTCACACCGCCGCCCTCACTCAAGAACATTTACAAAGGTTGGCTACTTCATTTTATATCCTTTTTGAGTGCTTACTTGGCCTGTTAACTCTAGAGCTGATGGACGATCCCGATGTTCAATTCACTAAGCCTGATCACGGTAACTTGGAGGTATTTGACGTTGTCCGTCTTGCTGATGCGTTTATCTCACGCTTGGATCCTACAGAAATGGGCCAGACAGGGTGTGCTTCTACTGAATGCCGTGCTGACTGTGGAGGCACGGAAACCCAATTCTCATAAGGACAAAGGGTGGGAACGGTTTACAGGTACACTCAGTGCTGATGTGCGTGAGAGCTCATTGCTAATTCATAACTGAGTGCAGACGCGGTCATTAAGGCTATCAACCAGAAACAAGATGCGGTTATCTTTATGCTATGGGGCAAGTATGCACAGGACAAAGGTGGCCTCCTCTTTTCGTATGACTGACCTCAAGTGATGCCAGGAGTCAAACAAAACTCTCTTTGTGCAGGTAAAATCATCAATAAGAAGAAGCACCACGTGCTCACGTCTGCGCATCCATCTCCCTACTCCGCGCAAAACTTCTTCGGCAACAAACACTTCTCCACCGCCAACAATTTACTTAAGTACGTGGAATCTTTGATCAATCGTGATCATCAAGTTGATGCAGCCTGATCGTACGAACCGCAGACAACGCACGCTCACCGGCTCTGCGAGGACACCCATAGACTGGCAGCTTGATCCGAAGGCCGTGGAGGAAGAGAACCAACGAAAGTGGAACGAAGAACATCAAGATCAGTGGGAAAGGGAAGAAAAGGAACATGACACTGAGGAAAAGGAGGGAAGCAACGTTGACCACACCGAAGAAGAGCAAGAAGATCAAGACAGGTCATGAATACTTGTGGTAAAAAATGCTAGAAATGCAGCTGGCTTCTCGGTCGCCATTCATAAAATTTCAGAGGCGTATCAGGCAGGCTGAAACGGCCAACTTCACTTTCTTCGCTATGCTCAGTGAACGTTGTTGCTCCATGCGCTCCCCTCTGTGGACAGGGCCGTCAAGTCGCTCGTCGCAGACTACACTCGGCTAACCTACCTTGTCTTTGATGAAGAAGCTACTACAAGCGATTGGAGGCAAGAGCCGGGAGCAACCAAGGACGGTGGCAGAGCGGCCTCCGCCTCCGCCCACGAGTGGGGCTTCTGGTCCAACAAACGGACAACTCCCTGCCCATGGTCTAGCCCCAACCTCAGTCTCGGTCGACGATGATCCCTCAGGAGCACCTCTTGGGTTGCGCCTGGCTTCGCTGCTCTTCGCCCAACTGTGCGGACAAGACCAGAGCGGGTCCACTGATGGAAAGAACGTTCTGCTGTCACCGTTCTCCGTTGGCCTCGCCCTCAGCCTCACCATGTTGGGTGCGCGCGGCGAGACTGCTGAGCAGATGCGAGCCCTGCTGGCCAGCCATCCATTACTGATGCCCGGTGGGTCAACGGACGACGCCACGCTCGCGGTAGCTAAAAAGTGGAGTGAGCTTTCCTCTCAGGTGAGAAAGAGCGAAAACGCTGTAAAGAACGAAATGCGACGGATAAAAACTGAAACTGGGACATGTCTTACAGATAGAGACGCTGGGCAACCAAGTACAGTTTCAATCAATCAATACTGTGTGGCTCAGCGTTGATTGTCCGGTGGCACCAGAGCTGGCCTCCCTTGCCAGCAGCTTACACAGTGCATCCATAGTGGACGACCTCCCCATCCCAACTGATCCGGAGAAGGCCAGACAGATCGTTAATGACACCATTGCCAGCCAGACACAAGGATGCATCACAGACTTGCTCGGACCAAGGTGCTTTCTCTCGACCCCATTCTTGGTCTCATTCTTGTTGGACTCACTTGTGTGCCATCAGCACAGTGAAACCCAGAACTCGCCTCATCCTTACCAATGCTGTACACTTCAAGGCATCATGGGCCAAGAAGTTTGAACGACGTTGCACCATCAAGGCGAATTTTACGCTGCTCGACAATGAAGGCGACATAATGGTCGATATGATGCACTTGCCAAGCGCCCACATGAGATACGGCAGCTTCGAGCATTACTCCATGATCGAGTTGCCCTATGAGGGATTTGGGGTCTCAATGCTAGTGCTTCTGCCTCATGAAAATACATCGGAAGCTTTAAGAAGAGTACGTACTTGTTACATCAAAGGTGATTATGTCTCTGCTCACAGGTGAGAGCTGCAACAGGTGTGCACAAGTGAGACGGTGGCAGGGATCGCCAAGGCAAACCAAGCGCTGACCGCAGGGCTAGTGAAAATTTGGATGCCCCGATTCCGCATGGACTATGACACCGACCTGGCCATCACTTTGCAGGATCTGGGCGCGGAGATGCCTTTTTCAAGTGAGGCAGACTTCACCGGCTTGACCAGCACAAAGGAAAGGTAGAGAATTGTCTCAACCCCAAAGTCTGAGCCGAGAGCAGATCATTAACAGTGAGTCGTTCTAGGCTCAAGATTTCAGCCGTAGTGCACAAGACATTCATGAATGTGGATGAGGATGGTACGGAAGCAGCCGCTGCCACAGCAGTGATCATGGCACCAGGTGGCGCCGCTCCCCGAAGAGAACAGCCAGTACCCTTCGTGGTGGACCGCCCGTTTGTGTGCGTGCTTTATCACCCGCGGAGCAAGTGTGCTTTGTTTATTGGTCGTGTTACCAAGCCAGCCTGTGCTGTGTGAATTACAAAAAGTGGAAACAATTTCGTACTGTTCCAAATTTTAATTTGTTCTGTCCTGTCGGTGTGTTGCCACGCCAGCCATGGTGTTCTGCTTGCACTTTTGTACGTGTCTTTGCACGCCCCAAGGCACCCTTTGATGACTTCTTTCTCACATACTGTCCCGGCACCTCTGGTTCACGGCAAGTGTACCACTACACTGACTATGTTCGACGGGTGGGTGCCACCTTTATTAATCTAATTGTTTTTCCTTCTTATTTTATTATAATAACAGTAACTATTTACCTCACAACTCTTATTATATTACTCAATTAATGGTAATTTCTAAATACATTGTTGATGGTACGGATGCAGCGCAAGGCGGGGAGGCTATCGCAGCCGAACCAGACGTACTGGCAATTCCTCATAGAGGACATGCGGTTCGTGCGTACGCCGTTTTGTATTGAGGTATCGACGACCCTATTGATCTTGAACAAGCTTGTACATGTTGATGCTAACATGGGTGGCAGATACGTAATTGTGCAGATGATGTGAGATTGAAGAAGGGCACTCCACTACCTCCAATTCCAAAGCTGGTGCAACGGCCTCTTTGCTTCGTGTCATGCTCATGTTGCACTCCTATCATGCCTAACCCTGAAAGTGAAGCGAAGGGAAGAAGGACCAGCCGTGATCGTGATGTCACGACATACCCAGGAAGAGGATGTTGAGAGTTCAGACTCACAGGAGGAGAGCAGTGAGCATGTACAGATATCGCTCTTCAGTATCATCGTCAACTGGTTATGCGGCTGGTGCGTCAGAATCCACAAAATTTTCTCTCTCCTCCCGTGCACTGAACGCATCTTCTGCCTTTGTACTAGGGCGTTACCCCAGAAGGATAGAAAGGAAGACTAGGTTCTCTAGAGACTTCAGCGGGTGAGGAGGCAGGCAGGCGTAGAATGCCAAGGCTATCAATCAGATCTCTGAGCAGTACATACATGTAAATCACTCCGTAAGGAGAGCTGATCAGAAGGCGAAGGAGCAAGAGCAGCCTGGAGTGATCGAGTAATCCTCTGCCTGAAGAAAGAAGAACAGATCCTACGGGTCTATATATATCCTTCATTGTATTGTGTTCTGGCTTCATCGTGTCAAACCGTGGCCGTGTAGGGCGTCAGGAGAGCCACAACTACTCTTCCAAGGCGGGGCTTGCAGGGAGAGCACGCATGAACTGCTTAATAGAGTACTGAGCCTTCTCGATCTGCGCGCGCAGCTGGCGGCCGTGTTCCTGTTGCTTGTGGAGGTCCTCCTGCAGGAACTGGCACAAGGCGGCATCTTCCTCGTCCAGCACTCGGAAGCCCTCCACCGCTTCGGCAAACATCTCGTTGACCTTCTTGACAAAGTCTGTGCGGCACAAGTGGTGAGACCACTTCGAGATCGAAGCGTTTCCTGACCAGCGTTCGCGTAGCTAAGACAAGAGACAGGGGAACCGTACCCGAAAAGAGGACCTCTCCGGTGACCTTCTCCATGTCGGTCGAGAGGGCGAGCTGGTGGTCGTGGTTGGTGGTCGCACTTGCCATGTTCTACTCGTACCTCTTGGAGGTGCTTCTACGCTGTATGTAGGGCTGCTGGTGGTGTGTACGTGACGCGAAGGATAGAAGTGGAAAAGAAAAGAATGCGTAGAGCCTTGGGGCCATGGCTTCTTTCTTGGCATGTATGTCCGAAAAAGGAAAATATACCTGCGTCCGTTCGCGCCCCAAAAGGAAAGTGCCACCTTCAGCTGCGTCGAATTGGAAAATTTGGTCTATTGGAAAAAATGCTACGCACGAGCGTAGTGAAAATTGGGTGGTAAGTACACATGGGTGGATGATGATGGAAGGTATGTACATCAAAACGGGAGGGGATGAATTGAAAATGGGTAATGCGGTATGATTGGGATCACACTGGTGTTTGGTAGGCGAAGTTCTCGGTGACGTGGGCTGGGCTGACGTAGACTGGGTTGTCCACAGCGGGCGTGTTGATTTGGAAGTCCATCGCTTCCGTGGCGTCGACTGACGATGCAGCTGGATGACGAACTTTCTTCCATAGTGCATACGAAGCTGCGCCTGTAACGAGAGGAGTGAGAATCCAGTCACAACAACCTGATCCAAGAGTGCTACGTACCAACGGCGGCCGACACCATACCACCAACAATGACTGCACCGGCGATGGATCCAACCACTATGCCCGCTACACCTCCTCCGCTTATTCCATTACCCTTGGATGAAGCGTTCTTTGAGGGGAGGGCAATGTCAGCTCTACTGTAGTAGACCGTTTGGGTGGTATCAATGCGTACTCCAGAGCAGTCATCGGTCGCCGGATCAATAGTACCTAGCGGGTTGTCCATGGGGCAGATCCCTGCAAAGGCCATCAATCATAACAAGTCTGGCAACTCCAGAACAATACGGTACCTGACATGTCAGTGGGGTCTCCTGTCCCAGGGCACGCTGTGAACAAGATAGCAGGACACATCACGTTCTCGCCCAACTTGCTCTCGAGTCCAACCTCACCCACGAGCAGGCTCACTCCGGTCATTGATATGTCCAGAGTGTAGTTGCCACTCAAGCAAGCGCAGCTGTCTGTGGCAAAGACAAACCTGGTTTCAAGTGGTCTGTTAAGCGCAAGATGAGAAACGAGGGAGGAAGAAGACCGTTAACCTCCAAGGAAAGTCGAGCGAGGCGGAAAATGATTCATCGTAGGCGGGCTGGGAGATGCATCCGGCCCAACATCCCCTCTGTTCTATGACGGCTATAATGTGATTGAGTAAGCAAGAAGAACAATAACAAGTCCCATGCGCTCAAGAGGCGTACAGAAGTTGGCCGTTCCAAGATTGAGTACCAAAGCAGAGAGCTTCGTTAGGGAAGACAAGTCTTTGCCCGGCTGCACGAACTGATACCTCAGTCGCCAGGAGCAGTTGTCGTTATTTAGCCGTGACACAGTCACCCCGATCGTCATTCCCTCCAGAGCCGTCCCTAAGAATTAGCGGCGCTTGGTGAGATGGCTACTCATGTGGTGCCTGAGAGCTATGTACCATCTGCTGCCGAGCAAGGAATGAAGGCAGCGGACTGGCTCTGGCACGCATGGACAAAGAAACCGATGAGGAGGAGAAGTGGAGGCAGGTAGTAGGGCTTCATCGAGGGAAGCTCTCTCGTAGTTGTGAAGCGACTAGATGGGAGAAAGAGGACTAAGGCCGGTGCGGATAGGTACCTTTCTTTATGTTGATTAGTGCTGCTGGAAGTCCGTTGCGGAGAGTTCAGTTCCGAGCTTCAACTGCCATCAGCTTACCAGCGAGTAGGGCCCATTCTGCTGGACGCGAGCAAAGATGTCGTATGACCCTTGTGAATGCAGTCGACCTCTAACCCTATACGCGTACGTGTCCTCGTCACAAGCGCAGGAATCCACTCTGCAGTTATCGTACGCACCTGGCCAGGAAGTGGCACCGAGATGGAATTTTCGCGCAGTTCTCCAAACATCGTGACGGTCAGTCCACGAGTTCAATCCCCTGAGAAGTCGACATGCTGTCCACAAGGAGGAGAACTATACACGCGTGTTGTGATACTGAAGCGAAGAGAAAGTACAAGGGAATCACGGATAGGGGACCTTGCGCCTTCTGGTGGCGTTGTCATGACTTTCAAGGTTGTCGAATGACGAGATCGTGCTTCTGAGGGAAGAAGTGCTTTCGTAGCCCCAGCATGATCTTGTAGGACCAGAAGGT
>CDEZ01020828.1:0-13383 GCA_000826365.1 Acanthamoeba royreba
GGAGACGGTGAAACCATGTTAACCTCCCTTCTATATGTTGTGTTTATAATTTATCAAAAAACAAATATGTAAAAACCAAGAACTACCTTGTCGCCAGTTTATTTACATTTTTTTCGGTAAAGTATATTTTGTCGACACATGGCAAATTTCCAGGAGTTCTCCAGGTGAAATCCAAGTTGTTTCGGCCTGTGCCCGGGGTGCGTTTCAGCAGCTCGTGCTAAAGTGGTGCAAAAGCGAAAAAAACTCGGTTTTCACCTGATTGGTGTCGTCTGCTGGTGTGCGAAGGGCGGGGGACGAAAAGTCAACACGTGTTAAACCATTCTAAAACCGTTCCACACTGGTTTTGCACGGGTACAAAAATCCGCCCTTTATTGGCATTTGACGTGCAGTCTAAGGTAGTCGGTCGCCAGTTGGCTGGCAGTCAGAAGGCGTCATCCAAAGGAAGACGCCAGGTGTTGACAAACACTGCCACCACCGTCCACACCTGGTGGTGGAAGGTTGTGAGATCGTCGAAGGGCGTGGTCGGCATTCGGATGGTCTCACGCGCGGCGGACCAGTCCTTGCACATGCCGATTGACTGCTCAACGATGATCCTGACCGATGAGAGCTTGCGGTATGCCTCCATGTGTCTCAGGCACAAAGGGTGGTGGCGTGATCATCTTCACACCGTCATCGTCGAGCCCATTGAACCCCGAGTCGGCAATACCGTACTCATCAGAGTCGAACTGGGGGGCCCACTTGGCGAGCTCAGTGCGTGCAAGCTCAATATCGTTGGTGCCACCGCCGTGGCTGGCTGACAACCAGAGGATGCGCCCACGGAGGTCAACCAGGATCAGGAGCGTCAGTGAGTGCTGACTCTTCTTGGAGGAGTAGAGAACACAATCACGGAGCATGTGTGCCGATGCGTGCACTGGTTGCTCCACACCATCGAGGGCGTAGGTGACCAGTGCATTGAGGACTCGTCGTGCATGCAGCATACGCATCGACCGTGTCCCGAAAGTGAGCCTCAGGAAGAGAAGGTGGTAGAGGAAGGCAAGCATGTCATGCGAGTAGCGTTGGGCGGTGGTGACTGAGGTCTCGAAGATGGAGCTTATGAAGAGTAGAACGGGGTAGTGCCGCAGGAAGAGAAGGATGAAGAGGATGCTGGCATAGGGCGAGAGCGCACGTGATCGAGTCTGTGTGGCCGTGGCGAGGTGCTCCTTGTATGCAGCGAGAAGTTCTTGCATGCCGGCCTCAGGGATGCCGATGAGGGAGGCTCGTTCTTCTTCCTTCATTTGGAAAAAGTAACGTGGATAGTGTGCCACTATTACAACAATTTAATAAATTCATGCTGTAAAAATACAAAAATATTCAACTACCTTCAGTGGCGGCGTCACCCTCATCCTCTGAGTCGGAGGTGCCCAGCTTCCTCTTCTTGCCTGCCTGCTTCCCTGCAACCACTGCTGTGTTCTTCTTGCCTGATGCATTGCTGGGCTTCACACCCTGCTTGCAGTTCTTCCTTATCAGGAAGCAGGTGAGGTGCAAGGCCTTGCAGAAGTGCCAACACTCACCCTTGTAGTCAATGTAGAGGTGCACAGTTGTCATTGCACAGCATTTGTTGGTCTTGGCACCATCAAGGTCAAGGAAGCCACAGCATGGGACTTCTTGGCTAGTCATGCTGCTGTCATCTGGCTGTGAGCCGTTGACAAGCTCATTCTCGTCAGTCATGCAGTCACCATCATGCTGGATGAGGTCAATCTCATGGTCAACCATCTGCTCAATGGCCTTGTGGGTCTTGGTGAGGTGGCCCTTGCAGCATATCTTGGCGGTTTGAAAGTCGCCCATGCAAATGAGGGCAACAGCTGAGCGGCTGCACTTCTTCTTGCAGCCGATGCACTTGCGCCCTTGGAGGACAGCTGGCTTGGCAGGCTCGAAGTTGGCAGCTGCAGCTGGCATAGCACCTGGCATGGGCGTGGCCGGTGAGGTGTGGCCTGATGACACTGAGGATGATGAGGGTGACATGGTCAGGTCAACACACTCATGCCTGGGCATGAAGAGGGAACCCATGTGCACTGGTGTCTGTGCCAGAGTGTGTGCGGGTATGGAAGGCCTGGCCTGGCCATCTGTGGAACGATGAATTGAATTAATAAATGAATAAAAGAGAATTAATTAATTAAGAATTAGATTGGAGGGGGGAGATGTACTGGTGGGGTGCTGCCTGAGGCCCTCACACTCAGAGCACGTGCACATGGGCTCGATGTTGAGCTTGGTCTTGCAGAATTGGCGGTAGCATTGGGGGATGTGTGTGACAGCTTGGTAGAGAGGGATGCGATCAGCATGGCAGTCCAGCATAATGCATGTGGGACAGTCAAAGGATGTGGCATCCATGGTGTTGGTGTTGGTCTTGGTGGCTGTATGTCGCACAGTCGGTATGGAGATGAGGAAAAAGAAGAAGGACACACTCCTTTTCTACTTCTGTGAAGAAAAAACCTCAATTCTTGTGGAAAAACATGTTTTTTGGACTTTTCACCTCTTGCAGTGAAAAAACAGTGTTTGGTGCACCAACCGCTTCTAACTGTGCCAGAGTTTCGAAACCGTTTCAGCACGAGCTGCTGAAACGTGGGCCCGGGTTGCGGGTGAATCCAACTTCTTCGGCATTTTCGCCTGCAAGTACATCTCTCTTCGTATTGTTTGGGCGGAATTTTCTTTCTCAATTTTCCCCACCCAACTCATCTGCAAAAGCCAACATCCCACTTCTGGGCAGAATAATCCATTATTAATCGGCAACAATAATTAATTAATAGGCAAATTTGATTTTTATATTTACTGCGATTTTTTTCAGCGGTGATGGGGAGCCAGCCGAGCAAGGGACGACATCATCGTTCAGAGCCCGTGTACAGCTTCCCCCAGTACGAGCTCAGCCATCTGCGGGGCCTCTACGCGCATCTGGCGCAGAAGAACAGCCATGGCCACAAGCACGCCCTCGACGAGGACCTCTTCGTGTCCCATCTGGAGCTGCCCGCGGTGCTCATCCCCTTTGGCCGCCGCCTGTTTCGTGCATTCATTCGTGCAGGCCAGCGATCCGATCTCTCGATGCCGCCTCATCCGCAGCACCCGACGTCGGCCATGACAGAGCACCAGTTCATCGTGGGCGTGGAGACTTGCTGCAAGGTGGGCTTGTCGCAACAGCTGCGCTTCCTCTTCGCCATGTATGAGGACGACTCGCCCGCTGCGCCGGCGACGGTCACGTCCACGGGTACACTTGAGGTCGAGGAAGAGGAGCGGAAGGAGCAGGTGAAGACCATGCTGTGCGAGTGCACGCTCCTTGCCAAGATGCTCTATGGCCATCACGATGAAAAGGAAGAGCGGCGGAAATCAGGCGCTAGCAGTCCAAAGAACGAAGACGAAGAGGCATCAGGCAAAGAGGAATCCGACGAGGCTGAGGCAGAGAACAGTGAAGAGAAGAAAGAAAGAAAGGAGTCGAAGCACGGAGGGACGCTAACGGTGACGGGAGAGGATTTGCATACATGGGAGAAGCGGGCAATCGACCCCATGATGACCGGTCTCATGCTGTTCTGCGATCGTGAAGGAATCTCTACCAATGGCGGCCGTACTGTAGGGATAGAGGCATTCGTTGCGTGGGCATCCGATACCGTCACTCACTTATTCAAAGGCACTGTCGAGGTGCGTGCATTCTGATCGCTCTTATAGTGAGAAGCCAATTGACAGGTTAGGAAATGGAATGCAGGTGTTGATTCGACGAAGGACGATCGAGTTCCAGTATCCTGGACAGCCGCAATCCTCTGGATTTCTGCCTCCGGCAGCCGATGCACCAGCAGTGCCCAGCATGGGATACGTGCCCTTCAGATTGCCAGAGATAGATCTTGTCCTGGGCCGAAAGCAGCTCATCCTCGATCAAGCGCAATTGTGGCTCATCTGTAATGCTCTCGAAGCTCAGGATCGGGCGGTACACTGGCGCATACTTTATTCCAGTACGCAGTTCCCCATTTTCCTTGCGGTTTGCACCCAGCTTACCGTCCTCGCAGCCGTTTCCCACGGAAACAGCTTTAACAGGTTCTGTGCCGCCCTTTTCGGCTATACCGGCACCACGCTACTCCTCATCCGAACCAAAAAGAAAGAGGTGTTTGGTGCCTACGTTGCTTGTGGTACATAGATCCTCCTGTAAGCTCTAGCTTTTCAATAACCGCATGGTACTCGTAGGATGGCAAGATACGACCTCATATTACGGCGACGTCAAGGGTTTCCTCTTTTCCATATATCCGCGTATCAGCGTGTACCGAACCACTGGTAAGGGAACCAACTACCTCTTCCTCAACACGAGGAAAACCTTCTCCGACCTCCCCATTGGCATTGGATTCGGTGGCGACATCGGCAATTTCCGATTGTGGATCGATCGAGACTTCGCAGTGGGAAAGACGCGCGCTGTCGACGTAACCTATCGCAAAGGGTAAGTCCTCTCTCTCTCACTAAATGGGCCACGTTGCGAACTCAGCTCTCCTTCAGACCTCTCATCGACGATTTTAACTTCGAGATTGAGGACATCGTGGTGTGGGGTCTGGGTGGAGAAGATGCCGAACAGCGGCAGATGAAGGAGAAGCTGCGAGAACGTACGGTTTTGCTGTGCTCCTGAGAGCTGGCCAAATACTGACCCCTTTTCTTCACTGGTGCAGAGAACTTGACTGAGAAGATGCGAAAGGTCAACCGACAGATGGCCGCCGAGGGTTGGAGTGACGGTCCGAATAAGTGGATGATGGACATGGTGGGACGCACTGGCCACAGTGACGCTTTCCTTGACGACCTCAAAAAGGACGACAAGAACAAAACCAATCCTCTCTAGATATTGGCGCCATTCGTAGGCAAGCAACAAGTTCTATTCTGTACAGCGAAAAAGATACTCCCCTCTTTCCCCAGTTTGTTGGGATGTCTTCACTCTCCTTTCTTCACGATGTAGACGACCGTCGGCCGAACATCTGTGCCAGTGTGACCTGCTTGCCCGGACTCACGTTTCCACCGAGCGCCTTGTTAGGCTTGCGTCCTGCTGAACCGAAGTTAGAGCAACGAACAGAAGGGCTTAGGTGTCAGTAGCAAGCTTTACCTGATTTACCGGATGGCTTGGGTGTGACAATCTTAGGCCGCTTTGTTGGAGACGTTCGGTCCGATGCAGCCTTCTCGATAGCATTGTCTCCTTTGCTCTCTTCTTCCGGTCGATCTAGTTCCTTCGCTTCAGCAACACTCTTTCGCTTGCTTGGCACACTAACCAAGACCTCCGCTTCTACTTTCCTTGTCTCCTCTTGTGGCTCGGCTTCTGCATCATCTTCCACTTCGTTCACCGTGGTTCGCTTCTTCTCTGCCTCCTCAGGAGAAGTCTTCTCCGGCGGGACAGGCGAACTGCCCGTGCTAGTGGTCTCCGTCTTCTTCTGCAGCGTGTGGAAGAACCGATCGAGGGCAACCATGCCGCTGCGGGCCTTTGCTGAGTCTGAGGCTGACTCCTCACTATCAAGCTTGTCTACGAACAGGCCGACGCCTCGAACCTGAGAGGAATCCAGGAACAATCAGCCTGCAAGAAGAGGCAGCCGAAGGGCCAGAAGGAGCGAACCTCACTGGGCGGGATGAGCATGGAGACAAAGAGCGTAAGCGCCTCCTTGGCAATGATCTCCCATTCATCGGTAAAGAAGAGGATGGTTCGGGAGCGAGACACTTCGATGATATCACCCGGATTGAATACCTTCTCTGACTCATTTCCGCCCGGCTTCTTCCTCTTTATCTGTCATCACGATTAAGAACCAGTTCATGCGAGTGGAAGAGCTGAGCTTAGTTTGCAACCAACCCAATCTTCACGAACCTTAAGGTTGATGCGCATGCCCTTGACCTTGGCTTCTTTCATACGCTTGGACACTTCCTTGGCCACGTCACTCAGGAAGTCTTTGACCTGCCTTTAGGTCAGGCATCCTGCTTCATGCACGATGAGGAGCAGAATACCTGATCCTTCTCTGTGAACCGTACGCCCCAGCTTAATTGTGTTCCGATCGACTTACGCGCCTGCACGCCTCTGATGAATGAGCTTGGTTCTCAAATCGGTGGTATGACGATGGTACGCACGTGAACTGGTTGGAACGAGCGATCATCAATGCCGCGAGCAAACTTCCACAGCATCTCGCCTTTCTTTTTGCCCAGCTCCTTTTCGAGCCAGTCCTGTGGGCAGGTAAGAAGATATGATAATCCACTAACTGGAACGAAGTGTGCAGTGCCTGCGAGAATCGCCGTAGCTCCGTGATAGTGCTGATTCCGCGCTGTTGAAGCTTCTCTGCTAGTGATGGTCCCACTCCTGGCAGCTGATTCACGCAAAGTGCCTGCAAGAACTCATCAACCTGTAAAGGACATGATGGTAAGCGCCAACAACACTCAGACATGGCTGTTCTCATACCTTGTCCCCTTTCAGATAGAATTGGCCAGCGGGCTTGGCTTTCTCTGTCGCCAAACGCGCTAGCAAGAGATTATGCGCTACAACGCAACGGTGTCGTTAGCTTCGCGCAGAGAACAGGGTGAGGTGTAAGTGAGGTTCACGCACAGATTCCAGCACTGGCCGGACATCCAGTTTGATCATATATCTCTCGTCTAACATATACGTCAGGTCATTGAATCAGCATCAAGCCTTGAAGGAAGGAGAGAACCTCAACTTCGAGATCACTTCTTCAGGGTCACTGTATACCGATAAATCTAGGAAAGCCTCATCAGCGCTCACTGCCTGGGGACGGATAAGAACA
This sequence comes from Acanthamoeba royreba, assembly GCA_000826365.1. Classification (NCBI taxonomy): domain Eukaryota; phylum Discosea; order Longamoebia; family Acanthamoebidae; genus Acanthamoeba; species Acanthamoeba royreba. The sequence goes on from CDEZ01020828.1 coordinate 6,765, forward strand.
GATCAAGAGCAGAAGAGAGATGGAAGGTAGTGGTGCGCGCCCCACCTGCACCCGATTTGAATACTTGAGGAAGATCTGATAGATCTGGTGAGACACCTTTTCGTACTTGGCATAGTCACAGGGCAGGCAGATCAGTTCTGGACACAACGCCCGCGCCTCGCGTACGAACATACGGGGCTTGATGCCTTCGGGAGCGGCACGTCAGGAGAGGCCAAGCTGTGTTCCAGTTCGCGAAGAAATTGTGGGTAGTACCATATCTTCGGGCGGCGTAGGAGCAGGTGGACACTTCCGAAGTGCCGTTGATGTTCCTGGATGGGCACACCACAACTGGACGGCCCACAAGAGCAGGATTGTCGCGTATGGCCACACTGCCAGTCTCCAAGTCAGCACAAAGGGAACGAAAAGGCCGAGAAAGAGCATTCACCTCACGTAGAAGGCATCCATATCCACGTGTGCGATGATCACCCGCTCCTGTGCCCCACTCTGTAACGATCCAACTCCCGCCTTGCTGCTTTGTACATTACCAGTCGGCCTGTGCAGGTCATGGAGTGAAAGGAAAACGGATGATTCAGCAACCAGTGTCAGTCATCTGTAGGGTGAGTTTACCTCCGATCATTATCTTCTGGCGACGAGGACTGTGAGGCCTGCGAGGCAGATGGGCTCCCTTCGCTAGACTCCTTCGCTGGCGCTGTGCCGACGACGCCTTTCAAGTTGGCCGTCACGTCCGGCCGTACAAGACCGGACGCCACGTTGGAAGTGAACTCCTGCAAGCGAGCTGTATCCGCGTCAGTCACCACGTCACGGTGAAACATGCACCAGTATTACCCATGGTGATGGGTAGTAGTAGTACCTTTCCAGGAACTGAGGTGATGAAAGGTTGAAGTCTGGTAATACTGTCCCACAAAGTTGTCGATGGCCAGCGAGGGTGGACCTTTGGGAGCACTCGTCTGTTTCCGCCTTTGTGCAGTGCCCACCGAGTTGCTCTGCCCTTCCTCGTCACCCCGCTCGAACTTCACTCGACCCAGCGGAGTATCTACTTCTTCCTTCTCCATCTTCTTTTGCACAGCCAGAATAATTCTAGTTCCGACGGTTTTCAAACTAAAAATATTACAGGAAAAATATTTTTCGACATTATTTCGAAATTATCAAATGTTTGCGTTTCCACGAATCACTTTCCAAAAGCGTTTGGAGAAAGCGTTGTATTTTGGTTGAATGCTGCTCCGTCACAAGCGAACGCAGCACCGTCCACACGACTCGGCACAGCTCCTCTTCTCCTCTTCATCCTCTTCAGCGCGGCACTTGCCGTCTCGACTGCAGTCACGACTTGGCCACGTCATCTCCTCCTCCGCCGACAAAAGCTGCAGCAAGAAGCACTGTGACACAAGACGTCTTTACAGTCCCGCCACCACCACACCCTCCGCAAACCTTCATCCACAACATCAACATAAAAGCAAGATGGAATCAAAGCACACTGGAGTGAAAGTACAATTTATACTAATATTAATTTTAGTTCTATATTTTATTTTATTTGAGTTTAGTTTATTTATTTTAATGTTTTTTGTAGGCACAGTTGAACGTGAGCATGACGTGTTCGAGCTGCGTGGAGGCCGTGACGACTACACTCAACGGCGTGCCGGGCGTCACCGTTATCGCCGTTGACCTTGAAAAAGGTGCGCGCGAGTTTTCTTTTCATTGTTTTATTAATAATATTTATTGTTTATTATTTGTTGGTACAGGAGAAGTGGAGCTCCGCACGACGATGGTGCCGGTGGAGAAGCTGATGCAGATTCTCCGCAAGACTGGGCGCACAGCGTCCCTGCAGGGCATGGGCGGTGGTACGGTGATTGCGCGATATGATCAGTCTCTTCTTGTGATGATTGAGCGTGAGCATTGTGTTCTCGACCACATGTGTGAATGATGATCATTTGCAGAAAAATCATGATGATGATGATGTGCATGATGATGTACATGATGTACATGATGTGCTTGATGTGCATGACGACTATGATGATGTGCTTGATATGCATGATGATGTGCATCATGATTGCGTGTCTGATCTGATGATTTCGGGTGCAGACGGACAGCAGTACGGGTCGGCTGTCGGCCAGCTGGAACCGATCGATGGAGGACGGGGACCACAAGGCACGGTGCGCTTTGCGCAGGTGTCGCGTGAAAGCTGCTACATTGAAGCCACGCTCGAAGGCTATGCGCCTGGTACGTGACCAAAGTTGAATAACGTGAGACTGCCTATCAGTCACTAACAATGTGCGGGCCCGATCAGGCACGCATGTTTTGACCGTTCACGAGTTTGGTGATATTTCAAATGGACAGCATTCGATAGGCGATGTGTTTGATCCTCTTGGTAGGCAACATGACGGTAGCAACATCAAGCCCGCTGGATTCATCGGTAGCGTCGAGGTGAACGAAAGCGGGGTACCTCCATTAGGACCAGCTCCAATGTGGTAGAATACTGCTTACTAAGTAAGTCTATGCTCCGTGGTGATTAGGAAGGAGTTCTGATGACGGAAAGCAATGACCTCAAGGTGTGGGATATCATCGGGCGAAGCGTGGCAACGCAGCGCACTCAGTCCAATNTGGGCTCACAAAAGGAGGACTTTGCACTGGGTGTCATCGCCCGAAGTGCAGGCGTACGAGAGAATACAAAGAAGATATGTCTCTGCGATGCTCCGTCCTTCTGAAGTATGAATATATTTGCAGCCTGACTGTCATCGCTCTAGTTCGGCCATCAGCTTCTGTAAGTTCTTCGCCGCCTTGGCGTAGTACTTCTTCATGCGTTCGCGCTGCCGCTCCCACTCCTCTGCATCATTGCGAGGAGGCACATTGAAGAGATGTGGCGGAATGTCCATCAGCGTCTCCTTCCCGTTCGTACTGTCATGTGCGAGGCCCTCCATCTTTTGATCCTCTCCGGTTGCGTTGTGCCCGTTCTCGTTCACGAGCAAACTGTGCCGCTTCGTTTGAGTGTGTTTCTTCTTCTTCTTGCTTGACTCTTGCTGGCTTCTGGCAGACATTGGATGCGTTTCCAATCGATCCCCGGTTCGTGCGTACAACTCCACCAGCTCCCTGATTGCGTGAGTGAGTATCATCCTGCATTCTGATACACACGTCAATATCATGTACCTCCTCACACGCCGCATCTGACGACATTGCTGCTGGAAGCGGACTTGAAAGGCCTTCTCGGCGGGAACGGTGATGAGCCTGAACCTGTTCTCTGCGCCTTCTGTACGTTCTTGCGCTCGTTGCCTGTGTCGCCTCCAAACTGTTTGGATTACGCGAGCAGCCTGCTGCTTCTCCTCATCTTCCAGCTTGATGCGCGATATCCAGTCCACAACCTGATACAAGAGAACATCAGATGATACTCCCTGAATGCTTGCCAGAAGGAGAACATCCGTACGTGCGAATCATTGTTCTTCGGACTCAGCTTGATGTACAGGAAGTTTATCACGAGAGCGAAGAAGAACAACCCACCAAGGGAGGCCAGCTGTTTTGGGTGTCAGCGACATTGAGACTTGCACAGACTGAGATGGAGGAGAGAAGTACAATTGAGAAGGTTTTTCCTCCATCTGTATCAATGTTGTGCTCCGAGAACACATCGCCCGGCCATCCCGTAATAAGATTCTCTGTGGCAAGCTATCAAGAATGGATTAGGATTGAATTGGTTTCACCAACTCTTGGATGTCTGTCATACCACAAAACAGAGCTTGAAGCTAAAGACGTTTGGTTGTGTTTGTCTGATATGATCAAACCAGTGAGTTTCACAGCTCAACTCTCAGTGATTAGGGAAGCTCGGAGTACCGCTCGTAAAGATACATGCCATAGGCTGTGAACAGGAGAATGACAGCAATGCTCACCAGCGAGAAAGTGAGAGGATATCTTGAATACGTGTCAACGTTGTCACGAGCATGCACAAGCCATTTAGCAGGGGAGCTACGCACAGATGGTAAAACGTGCGTGTAGAGAACCATGTGGTGAACCTTGGCATCTCGATCATCGACGGTCTTTTAAACATGCAGCTTCGATTAGACTCATTTGAATGAATGAAAAAAGCTCCAATAAGTCTAGTTACCCAGGAATGCGATGGATAAGATGCCTCTCACGATAGATAGGGTTGAAATGGCGCATCACACTCAGTGCTACGAATCTGAGAAGAACTGGTCAGAAAGGGCTTAGGCGGGTCAACCAAGGAAGGCAACGCACAGCTTGAGGAAGGTGAGCATGGCGGCCAGTTTAGTCATCTCAGTGCCAAGAAAAGGACCGATGTGCGGAATGCAAATAAGAATGCGAATAAAGAACTGCAGCCAACGAAGAAAATGTAAGTTACCGATGACACATCGAATCAGAGAGGAATGAAGATACCCCTATGTAGAAGCGCCATGGCAAATACTCCATGAGGATCATCCACATGGGAGTGTGGAATGAGTAATCAATAGTGGGCTCCTCGAAGGGCAGATAGTAACGCTAATAATCATGTGAAGAAAGTGAGATACAACTGAAGTAGCGAGTGCATCTTGCCTTCGAGAGCGAGCGTACACGTTGAGTGATGCGCCTACTGACCAGCCTAACAGATTCTCCTAATCTAGCCTTCCTACGCTCTTCCTTGACTCGCTTGGCGCGTCGCCTCATCTCCGCTGAGTCCTTCCTGATCTTCCAAATGTAATCCTCAATCATTTGCAGAACTTGATTGGCAGCGCACGATTGATGGAGTGCAATCTTATGTTAGCTCTTCATCAGCCAGACAGCAGCAACGAAGAACAAGACCTACCTAGTAAAACCGTGAGAACTGAGATGGTGGTCCTCATGCCAAGTGACGTCGTTGAGGTCTCCAAATTCTTGCCGTTCCACTGGTACTCCATCTGAAAACTTCATTGGTGAGTTTTATCTCTCCTCTACTGGAATCCATCATTCATCAACGCCATGTGTACCGTCACCACCGTAAGCACGATCTGCGCGAAGACGTTGAGAAGGAGAAGCGTGCTGCGAACCAACTCGCCTCTTTCCAGCTTGTGCATGCTGCGTCTCTCTTCCCATCTATCCCACAGACCACACACACCACATGAAGGTGAGCCATCATCATGTCGACCAAAGTCTCCTCCTGGACAGAAGCAAAACGCCAAACGTAGGAAAGGAAAGATTTTTACCTCCGAAGTGAGTCACGGGTCCTCTGCTGTCTCCGCAGTTCATCTTGTAGACTGGCGCTGCCCCAAGAGAGATTGACAGATGAAGAAGAGGAGGAATAGAGCGGATCTTCCTCCTTGAGCACTGGCGAGGAGGAGGAAGATGAAGAAGAAGATGAAGAAACGGAAGAACATGATGAAGATGGAAAAGTCGATGTGGAGAGCCTTGGAGATGGAGGCAACAGCGGAACCGACTCACTACCAGTCTCTGACTGTATAGGAGGAGGAGGAGAGTCCGAGGCGGCGGTCTCCATGACCCTCGCCGAAGCAAAGCCCCGCAGGCGTCTCATCCGGCTTTCTCTCACTATAGATCTCTTCCCACCTCTGACGTTCTCTCTCCTACTTCCTTCTTCTGCTCCCTTCCTTTCTGTTCCTTATCTCGTAAGGTGTTCGTCCCCTTCCCTTCTTTCTCTTTCGTTCTTTGCCTCTACCGAAGATTTCGTTCTATTTTCACAGGGCGCAACTCCGAACACGGACGGTGACATGACCGCAGGCGCCTGCCGTCTATCCTGACAGGCCCTGTACCACCGAGCACCGAAATGCAGTGTGTTCATAAAGTAAAGGATTTATCTCCTATGTGGTAAGTTGGGTGGGGCAGTGGGTCAACAAAACCGCACTGGACCCCTTTGCAAAAGAACCCACACTCGTCCTCATCACCGTCGCTGCGGGCAGGAGGGCTTGTGGGGACTTACTGTGTCCTGCGCGTCCTCTCCTTCCTCCCACCTCGTCCATCCGATTACACATCGGTCCCTCGCCGTCGCTTCGGTACGGATGCTTCGCTTTCTCCATCTCCGTCGGCTGGGTTTGTTCCAACTCCCTCTCCTCCCTCGACCCCATCGCTCTTGACCGCGGATGTACAGTGTTTAGTGCTTGTTTGAGAGAACCTTGGCGGCGCACTCCTTGATTGTCCTGGCAGCCTTAATGACATCCTGCTTGTCGTGCGTGGCCGAGATGGCCACACGAATGGAGGGCGGCGGCAGGAATTTCTCCGTCTGTACATACTGAGCACGCGTAAGGAGAACACCTGCACAATTCATTCACTCTTGGATTAGAACAGCATAGGTTGACGAGCTGACGAATGTAGGCTTACCCTGAGTAAGAGCTTCATCGACAATGGCCTGTAGGGTCTTTTCGTCCTTCAGCCGGTCGCCAGTTGGTTCGGCGAGCTTCAAGTGAACAATAGGCGCCTCAACGAGAGAGCTCAGCACAATGCCCGAATCTTGAATGCCTGAGGACAGATCCCAAATGAATTGTCAACGATCCGCAATTTACATAACGGCGCCACTCAATGGCTCGTACCCTCAATCTCCTTGCGGAATGTAGCAATATTCTTCTGGAGCTGCTTAAGAAGCTCAGGATTCTCTTGGATGAGGGTGAACGCCCTAAGGGCAGAAGACACAAGATAAGGAGGAGACGATGCCGAGAAG
>CDEZ01020830.1:0-30266 GCA_000826365.1 Acanthamoeba royreba
ATGAAGACCCAAGTGGCAAAGTAGCAAACAATACCGAAGAAGGGCATGCGCATGAAGATACGGTGGATGATGGTGCCGATGACAGTCATCTTGCACTGCTCTGGCGGCGCAGCCAACGAACAGTCGTGCTCCTAAGAAACAAACGTAAGCAGGCAATCGTACAGAAACACCAAATTGACGAACATACCGCGCCATTCTCGTCCTTGTAGGTTTGAGATCCGAATGAAGCATATTGAGGGAAAAGCGTGAGAATCTCCAGGTTGAAGGCAACCAGCGACAGCATCATAATTAACGTAGCAAGCAGAAGGCCCTAGATAGTAATGTACGGTAAGTTGTGGCTCTTGTATGGTAAGGGTTTATCGATCAACTTTACCTGAGGACGCGTAGCACGGGCCTTGATGCGGTAAAGGAGAATCCAGAGAGCACGAATGCCAATGGAAGTGATGCCAGAGAGGGTGGCAAAGAAGATGTACAGCACAACGAGGCCCACAACCACGTAGTCCATGGGGAAGTACTGCATGGGACAGTGCATCGATCAACACTTCGTTTCCATGTGCAAGAAATGCTGCACCGTACCTTGGAAATGATCACAAGGAAAGCGTCAAGAGGATTCCATTTCTTGGGCTTGGTGAGAACGTAGCCACAAGAGAGTCCACACTCGGAATTGACAATCTTGTCGATGTTGGTCAGGGCCATTGACACGAGCAGCACCACGCTCACGACGAAGAAGAAGAACCCAAAGAGGAAGAAGAAGGGTCGCAAGCAAGCGTAGAGCCTATTGCATCCCTTGCCAGCAGTATGGAGCTGTTGGGCCTGTGTGCCGAGTCTTCTCTCCTTTTCACGAAGCAGGGAGATAGAGGCTTCATCCTTCCTCGACATGACGGCACCAGCACCCATATACTTAGATTGCAAAGCCTGCAAACCGATGAACAAACCAAAGCAGCATGAGACATCTCTGCGTTATGGCCTACACATTAATGCGGTACCCTGCGTCTTTCCTGCGTGACAACCAGTTCGGAATCCACTTCACCCGCTTCTTCGTTAAGGTCCTTGTTCCCCTTCATGAAACCCACTGGGAAGGAGGCGAAACCGAATCCCTACAGGTATGGAAATATGGTGAGCAGTGTGGCCCACTTGCGAAAGAAGCTAGCCGATGCTGGGTGATAACTTACTGTGTAGATGAGCCAGGTCACTAGACCGATGAGGCCAGAACAGGCAAAGGCAAAGTTCATCACGGCTTCTCCTCCTGGTTGAGAGCATTGCGTGAGCAAATAGCTGATGACCTAACGCCCAGCATCTACGGAAGCACGTACGGTTCTCGGTATCGATGATCTTCTCGACGTACTCCTTGTAGTCCTTATCATTCGTAGAAGGCGAGCCGCCTTGCACGAAGAGACCGATGATGAAGATGATGACCGCAGAGAGCACCAGGAAAATGGTGTATTTGCAGCCCGCGAAGAGCCGACGGCAGAAGCTGACGTCCTCTCCGAACTCCTCGTAGAAGAAGTACGTGAAGGGGATTACGATGAAGATGAAACCCAGGATGCACCCGTACAGAACTGCACAAGCCAATGGCCAACACATTTCATTAATTCGCGTGTAGGAACAGCAAATTGCTCAGATTAAGAATAAAAATGGTGGGAGGTGGTACCATAGTAGAGGATCTGAATGGTGTCGATCATGGTACTCTTCACATCAGACGAAAGATTGGTGTCGGACACGGCATAGATGTCCACTGGGAGGAGGCCCAGGCAGAACATGCATAGACAGAGCCCGAGGATGGTGATGAACTTGGGGAAGCGCGAATCAATGCGCTCCTCGCGCGCGCGGCTGATCTTGGGATCCGAAAGGTACCATACCACGGCGCAGTTGAACAGGAAAATGCCCTGATGTGGATCCCCCACCCCATTTTGCATTAATTTGTGAGTATTCTTTAGGGGCAAAGAAGAAACGAACGATGATAGCAGCAGCAAAGATGATCCATGCAATGGCGATCATGATGGCGGCGGTTTGAGACCCAGCACAGCAGCTACACCCTCACCGTTTCGATCGAGCAAATGCGTGTCCTTGACCCCGCAAATTGAAAATATGTTTCCAAAACGAAATCGATTCTTGAAAGATCGTTCACTAGAATTTCGTTCAACTTTTCTAGCACGCATTTTCTGGATTCCTTTTCCCTTGTTTGTGCTGCGCTTAGGTCCTTCGTACGTTCAGAGCGTAGATCAGGCCGGTCGATGAGATGACGTCGCCAAGTCCCACCTGATCAAAAAATGGATGAGCGCTGTACGATGAGGATGGTAAGGATGGCGCCGTACCGTCCGGAATGGTTTCTTGCACACGAGCACAGGAGCCAGATGGAAGATAAAGTCTTCATCCTCCCAGGTGGTGACTGGCTGTGTAGGGTCAATGGGCGTAGTACGTGTCTTTTGTTCTGCGTTGTGGTTGGCAGCCATTTGAGGTAGTGGCTGGTGCGGCGTGGCACTGACTTCTGCGGTCACCATCTGGAAGGGCATGCGCAGCTCCACATCGTTCGTATCAACGTTCCACACTCCGTTGCCACAGGCACGGGCAGTGCCGCCCAGGCTGCCGCTCACCACTGACTGCTCTCCCATGCCCCATCTTCTCCATTTCGAGCTGCCAGTTCCCATCAGCCGTCGCTCGGCCACCACATGATAACTCTGGAAAGCATTGGTGAGAAGATTATAGCTGCTCGCTACGTGAAAGAAAAGAACGTACCAGATAGTGGAAGTGGATTCGCGTAAGGAGCCGCCTCTGAGGATCCTTGTGGTCCAGCACTTGGAAGACAAGTTTAAGAGCATCTGCGACTGTTTGGACACTGGGGTTCGTGAAAGCGTTGATAGGCAACTTGCTCACTCTTTCCTGACAGTCTGAGTCACATGCGCTACTCTTGCGTAGCGATTGCACGAGCGAGCCCAGCTCTTGCTCATTAAGGCCCTATTATAATAATCACTGTCAGTCTGTAAGAAAGTGAGTTAAAGTGTTAAGCGTACCAGTGAATCTACGTTACCGATCAGCTCCGTTGCGACTAACACGAGGAGATTTTCGTCGCCGATTGAAGCCAGTTCAAAGTGTACATCAATATCATTCTTCGTCTTGAAGACAGCAGTCTTGACAGCTTGCACTCGCTCATGTCTTACTTCGTTGCTCTGCCCATCAAGCAGATGCAAACCTGCGTTGTACAGGTTCTTCGTCAATAGCTTCCTTCCAGAAATGAAGAGAGAGTGCTTACCAGCGAGAATGATCACTTCCGGTTCAAACGTTTCCATAGATTCATGGAAGCTTTCAAGAGCGAGCAGCTGGGAATTACTTTCATCATGAACGGCTATGAATCGGTTGGCGCGAGGAGCAGTGAGTTGGCCCCATTGGGCATTCCGAGGGTACTCAAGAATAAGATGGACCTCGTCTTTAGTCCCTTCCCCACCAGTATGCTGTATCCGTTGGTTAAGAAGATCAGCTAGCTGCAGCCCAATAGGACCGCCCAAGAACACTGCGCAACCTACACAACACATTCTGATGATAAGCACAGGCCATCAGGATAGGTAACAATGAAACGTACCCAGTTCGGCTAGGCGGTTGGCCATCAGAGCGGCATTCCCTCCTGTCGAGTACACAGCAGATGGCTGCCTATCAGCGAGAGCAACTGTATCACCGTGACGCAGTCATTAGCCCGCGCGAGGGAACATTCTCGCAATAAGACAGTGCTTACCAAGGCGATCAAACAGATCAACATCAGCTATATAGCGCTCTGCGGCACTGCCCAGTTGGAAGAAGTGGGCAAACGTCTCTTGCAGCTCACTGTGTGCACGCATCATAGGCATCCCACCCGTTATTGTGTGGCCCACCACGCGGATCCATCAAAGCTGCAGCGGAGGCTCACGTACGAGGACGAGTTGATGATGTCGTAGGACCTTACGGGCCCGTTTGGCGGATCGATCCCGAGAGCCTGCAGTACCTCCAGAGCATCGACCACCAGGTCCAGGTTGGTATTGTAGCCCAAACCTGTGCCTCTACGTGAGTTATACGTATATTTCTAGATTTTTTATTTTTGTCCTTTATTTGTACAATTTTGACTTTTCTTCAAAGGCACTGCCTTGCATTAAAAATAAAAAATAAAAAATAAAGCAAACCAGTCGAGGAAGGAGAGAGTACCGACGAAGCGCGGGAAGGGCAGTTGGGACTTGAGGGTCTGTTGTAGGCCCAGGTAGAGCTCGGCCGTACCGCGGGACCCCGCGGACGAGGGAGTTTGTGGTCCGAGTAGTACGTGGGCCAGCACCGCCAAGAGTGCCACCAGCCCGAGCACCACAAGCCGCGCCATCAACGCCTACGTACACGTCAGCAAGACAAAGAAAAGATTGGAAAAATATTTTCCTCTTTCTGAACCCGCTTTCAATCGTTTTTGAAATAATTTGGATCATTATCATATTAAATTTTTCACATTTTTGAAGACTTCGTGGAGGTGATACGGAGGACGCGGTAACGGCCACCACCAACAAGAGGAGACAAAGAGGAAGAAGGAGGACGAGAGAGGTTCCCCAACGTACCCCTCCCCTTTGGCCCGTCTTGAAACGAGGGGAGATGTTGGGGGCGGGGGGCGGGGGCGGAAGCCGTCCGACGTCGTTTTCGGGGTTGTTCGGCTCCGGGGGCGGCGGAGGATTGAAGGACGAAGATGCCGAGTTCTACTACTTTGTGGATACCGCCACCAGTCAGGTGTGGCGGGAGCGGAGGGACTGCCTCTACCTTTCTGTCGATGAAGATGAGGACACGTCCGGCCGACCCGTGGGTCTGACGTACTCTTCGACGTCATCGTCCTCCTCGTCGTCGTCTACGGACGAGTACGGGCGGAACGTGGACCTGAGTTGGGTGGAGGACGAGAACGAACGGCTGCAGCGGGAGCGGTGGGAGCGGCACCAGCGGCGGAAGGACATCCGACGGCGGAAGCGAAAGCGAAAGGACCGCGAAGAGCGAAGACGACGAAGGGAAGAAGAAGAAGAACGAAAGCGACGATTCCCGAATGTAAAGAATGAAAACGACGGAACCAACACAGCCACCACCACCTCGGTCGCGGTCGACGCAAGTGGCGGAGGAGTGGTGTCGCCGCGTGGGACGCGGGCGGACGGGGAAGAGGAAGAGGTGGGGAGCAGTGCGGAGGATGACTCCTCGTCGAGCGGGTGGGAGCTGGAGGAAATGGAGGAACGGGAGCTGCGCGAGCGGACCATCTCCCTCCGCGCCATGCGCAGGGCCGCAGGTCTGAGTGTGGTGGAAGGCTTTGATGAAGAATTGGAGAAGGCGGGCTATCGTGGCGGGCTGGCTCTGGTGGGTGCTGCGCGGGCGCAGGACAGGTTCATGTCAAGCGACATGCGCAGCCAGCAGTCCTTCTCGGGATCCTTCCGGCGCCTCCTGCGGGAGGAGAACACTCAGGGCGGTCAGACTCTCCTCGTCATGTCGGCCTCTCCGATCACGAAGCGCAAGGAAAAGGAGAAGAAGCGGCGCCTCCGGGCGCATAAGGAGAAACCGGAAGAGGAAGAGGAGCAGATGAACAAGAAGAAGGAGAAGAAGAATAAGAAGATGAGGAACACGGAAAGCAGCGGCGTAGATATCAAGAGCGATGATTCGGGAACGGTGCGCAAACGAGTGCTGGCGCTCAGTGATGGCGGCAGGTCGCGCAAGGACGAGAACAGGATCACGGCGAACGATACCAAGGCGAGTTCGACCGCAAACGGAAGTTCCGTGCACTCGACGCTCTCATCGTCCACGTCACCAGTGGTCGGCCGTATCCGCCCGATGTCGAGTTACACCCCGTCGACTGGAGTCTCTTTTCACAATGAGCAGGCAAACCTCAAGATCGAGAACGAGAAGAAGAAGAAAGGGAAGAAGGATAAGAAGGATGACCCCGCAACGGTGAAAGCCAAAGATAAGAGCGGTGGAGTGAAGCTAGATGTCCGCGCGATGAAGGAGAAGTATTTTTCCTCCTCATCGGCCACGCCGCTGGAAGAGGGGAGGAAAAAGAAGGGTAGAAAGTCTTCGTCGATGATCTACTCACGGGAGAGCATCCTCAAGGCGCGCGAGAAGGAAAAGCAGAAGGAAGAGAAGCCCAACTCCAAGGAGGAGCCATCCGGAAGGGCCATTACTCGTAAGGTTCAAATGGCGAACCCGCATTCCTGCTGTTCGACTGGCGGCGACGACTCTAACCAGACATTCCGCATGCAGAGCAAAGTCAGAGTGAAGAGCGACGATGATGAGCTTGTACGTCACGCTCCATCTGACGATAAGTTAAGGAGTCGCGCGCTCACACTGGAGAATCTTCCTCCGCCGCTCACGCATCAGGACTCGTCACAGTCGCTTTCATCTCGTTCCTCTTCCTCTACCTCATGCTCATCTTCTTTCTCAGCTATTCTCTCGCCTCGATCAAGCTCGGGTTCTCCAGCCTACGCTCTTCTCTCAAAGTCGTCTTCGGCTTTCAAATCTAAGAAAGGTAGCCGCGTGAAGGTGAAGCGTGCCAAGAGCGAGGAAGAAATGCTGGCTGCTTCCTCAGTTCCCGGGCAACGCTCGGATGGCGAAGGTACGTCATCGGCGACAGACAGTGGAAGCAGTAAGCAAAGGAGACGGGCCGAGAGTGAGGGGGAAGACACAGCACGACGACGAATGAACTCAATAGCTACGACCAGCGACGAGGACACTCGTTCCGAGGGGTTCGGCAGTGGCCGATCGTCGGGGAAGGGGAGGGACAAGAACAAGATCAGCCGAGCCGAAAAGAAGGCGCAAAAGAAACGTGAAGAAGAGAAGAAATCATCGAAGAAGGGGAAGCGCAAGAGCAAGAGCAGCAAGAAGGATAAGAAGAGTCTCAGTAGTGGAGTATCGAGTGAGCGAAGTGAGAGCGAGAAGAGCGAGAAGAGTGATTACAAGAGCGGAGAGGACAGCGGTAGTGAAAAACGAGTTCGCGCCAAAGATCGGATCGTGCGGCCTTCCTTCGATCCGGACATCGTAGTTACTCCTGACCAGCCGCAGCGGCAGAGCGATCCGCGAGTCCGTGAATTCCTTCGCAGTCTGGGTCTCGAGAAGTACGAGGAAGTGTTCATCCGCGAGGAGATCGACTGGATTGCACTACGCCTCATGCAAGTGGACCATTTCAAGGAGCTAGGCATCCCCATGGGCCCGCGTACCAAGATCGCTTGGGGCCTGGAGGAACGCGCTAAAGCGGAACAAGAAGGTCGGTTTACTACTGCCGAAGCGGCTGCGCTCACTCTCAACCAACCTCCGCAGCCCACTGGAGCTACTCCGCGACCATCGCCTAGCCCAAGCCCTCGCCCTCCTGCGGCTCAAATCGAAGCAGTTGACGACACTAACAATGACGGCAAGTCAGCTATCAGCTCCTCCGTCGATGAGCAACCAATTGAGCCGAGTGTTGGAGAAAGTGCCGCACTCCCTCAGCCTTTGACTTCTCCACACACGGCAAGTTCCGCACTGTCGCCGAATTCGTCAGAACAAACGGTACCCTTAACTCCGGGTAGCGGAGAGGATACTTCATCTCTACAAACTGCCACAACATCCGAGAGTGCTGAGAGCGCCGAGACTACGGGCGAGACGACAAGCCCTCAGGATCATCACCCATCGCCAGTCCCTAGTGAACACAATGTGCTTTCGACATCCTCATCTAGGCGCTTCGAGGAGGGACAGGGCCTCTCGCCGCAGGAGAATCGACAGCGAATACTCGGCGCAATCGGCCGTGCGCAAGTTCTTCGAGTCAAGGGCACTTCACCAGGGGACAGAAGTGATCTAAATCAGCGCAAAGCACAAACTATGACGTTGAGTCCCCAGCAAGTCCAAGAGCTGCGAGAACAAAGAGAACAGGAAAAAAGCAAAGTAAGCGCCGCACAGCCGATGGAGTTGTCAAGTGAAAAGCTGGGCATTCCAAAGGGACACATCTCGCAGCTTCGCGCTCGGTACGACTTCTACGACCTTTCTGACCTGATTCCCGTTAACTTACATACACTCAACAAAACAGTTTCGAGGTACTTGCCACCGAGTCCGAAACGCAGTCAGGGCAACAACAAGGCAACGCTCTTGCGACGAGCAGCGGCAATCATACTGTGCGCAAACGGCTTTTCCTATCCGATCGTCATCTGCCTCGTATCCAGCCCAAAGCTCAGAGCGAACGTGAAAGTCCAGAAGGCAAGAGAATGACGACGTCGACGGAAGCAGAGTTACGAAAATCAACCGTTCCTAACACGCCTACTGAGAAAGCTGAAGATTCAGCCATTTCTATCACTACGACAGAACCTTCCCAGCCATCAATTGCAGAGACGCAAGCCGAACCCGGAGCGGCTCACGTATCTGTTCGAGCCGAAGCAGCGCCCGGCTTGGATGAAATACCTTCCTCTCCTTCTTGTTCTGCCGGAGAACGAACCATAGAGTTCGTGCCTGTCGCGACACTCTCACCTACTCCTAGCAGGGGCGGAGACATTGCAACATCGAGCGAACAGTACTTACTGCAACCGATGGCCCCTCTGCGCGACCAGCCTCATAAAACGGAGATCGATGTCGAGTCTCAGTCCGACTACGATGAAAGCGATTTCGACAACCGGTGGGAGGTCAGACAAGAGCTCAGACGGAGAGATACGTCACCACGTCCTTCTCCATCATCCATAAAGAGCTTATCCCCGGGCAGAGCCAAAGATGGTTCGAGAGAATCTAGTTCGCGTAAGCCAGCCGGTAAAGAAAAGAAAGATAAGACACACAAGACTCTGAAACAAGCAAAGAAGCATGCGAAAGCTCCCTCGACGAGTGAAGACGAGGCCGTTGAGGAGACTGGTTCTCACAATCATCGTGAGGAAGCGAAATCAACATCCAAGCACACGAAGTCGTCACGCGATGCCTCGGCGGCCAAGAAACGGACCCACAAGCGCAGTAACTCGACCATAGGACTTAAATCAGCCAACGACAAGATCGTAAGCTCAAGAGCGAGCGGAGAGAGAGGAGATAACAGCGATGATAGCGACACTTCGGTAAACGAGACCGACGATTTCCCACAAGCTAGAATAATCCCAGAGACCGACGATGTAGCGGCAATGCCCCGAAAACTCAAGCGACGAAAGAGCTGGTCTTCGACTTCGCAGAAAGTTCCTGATAAGATTGACCGCTCCGCGTTAGAATCTTTGTCGGCCACCAGTTCTCCAATCGCCAAGGTAGACATGCCATCGCACGTACTATGCCACCTTAGCTAACTGTTTTTCCCCATAGCAAAAGAGCAATAGCATTAGGCTCAATTCGTCGATGAGTGTTGATCTGAACAAGAGCTCAATCAAACCGAGAAGGAACCATGGTATGCCAGAATTTGGCAAACTGCTGCACTGTTGCCTACTCATTTTTCTATGGTGTCCTCTTGAGCAGAAGGGCAGCAGAACATAAGCATCAATACGCGGACAGAGAAGAATTCAATCATCACCAAACTGGACCTTTCGTTTGCTGGAGTATCGTGCCAGATCACTTCATCCCCTTTTACCTCGGCAGATACCGACGATGAGGACGAACATCACTCCAACGACGAGGGAGAAACCTCTTTCCAAGATAACAGGAACAGGCATCCTGCTGATCGACAGCCTACACGGGAGAAGGAACGACAGTCTCATGACCGCGAGACAGAGAAAATGATAGCCGATCAAGAGAAGGCCCGCGCTCGCGAAAGAGAAAAGGCTATCGAACTTGAGCGAATAGAACGGGAACGGGCCCGTGAAGAGCGCCTGAAAGAGGAACTGCGACAGCGTGAGCGCGATGGCATGATAGCGACGAGTGGACATATTCGTCCACAGCACCCACTTTTACAGCAACACAAGGGCGATACGCGCTTCAGCCTCCGGAATCTCTTCACCCCACGTTCCAACTCGAAGCGAAGCAATAACCTGAGCAACAACTCACCCAACACATCACCGCTCATGCCGCACGGCCACACACTACTTCCTCACGGCGGAAGTCTGAGCTCCAGCGAGGGCACAAAGTCAAGAGGCGATCCAAGCGGAAGTGCGAAGCCATGGCGAGGCGGTGACCTCAGCAGTGGCAGCGGCAGCGAGGGCGTGGGCAGCACCAAGGCACGACGCGAGCGCGATCGGGATTGGGAGAAGGCCATCGATCGGGAACGCGAACGGCGGCAGCGTGAACGTGAGAAACTGCGTGAGCGAGAGAAGGTCGCCGCCCTTTCCACGCGACGTACCCAAGGCTAGCACGAAACTCACGCCAGAGTTCTTGAGCTGCCCTCTTCCTCTCTTCTTTGGTGAAGAATTCACCCTCTGTCCGCACACGTGTAAAATGAAATTATGATAACTAAACGCCAATCTAAACTCAAAACACTGCAGTGCACGCAACATGGAGGGAGGCAACAACATGCAGGGCCTGGGTGGAGACAAAGGCGGTGCGAGTGGGTCGGTGCTGCTGCAGAATGTGCTCGTTCCACGCGCTCTCCTACAAGGTGGCCACCTTCTACCTTAATCCGTAGTGCTTTCACTTTTTCTGCACTTCTGGGTGGGTAATGTATGTTGTACGCGTCAAAGAGGAGTGGCAGGAGAAGGGCAACACTGAGTGTGTGCGGAGGGACGTTCACTTCGACCAGAGCAGTGGCGTCATCGTGGCCGTGCAGGAGCCAACAGTGCCGCCCACAGGCAGCAGCGAACCGGGTGAGGTGATTGATGGCACCAACATGCTCGTTTTGCCCGGGTAAGAACTGCAAGCGACCATCTCTAAGTGACCACTACTTTATCGGCAGTGCTTTGATGTGGGTTGACGAAGATGAACTCAACTCTTCTTTCTCTCTACTGTACCACGTGCAGCTTTCTCAATGGACACACCCACTCGGGGGAGATGTACAACCGCGGGGCCGTACCGGGACTGCCGCTGGAGCTCTGGCTGGGTTGTCTGTGGGACTTTAGTCCCCAGGAACCCGCTCAGTTTTACAACGCGGCACTCCTGACCGTTCGTCCCATCTCTCCAGACATCATCATCCTCCTCATGCTGGGCATTTTGAGCTCACTCGATCTAACTCTCACAGGC
Source organism: Acanthamoeba royreba (assembly GCA_000826365.1). Classification (NCBI taxonomy): domain Eukaryota; phylum Discosea; order Longamoebia; family Acanthamoebidae; genus Acanthamoeba; species Acanthamoeba royreba. Next base: position 11,059 of record CDEZ01020830.1, read on the forward strand.
GGTGGAAGGGCTGTTGACCGGCGTGACGTGTGTGCTGGACATGCCCGTAGTGCAGTCGATACCGGGCAAAGAGTTCGAGTGCTTGTCGGCCATCTGTAAGGTATTCATTCACCATAGACAGCTGAGCCTCTACGTTGAGTGGGTTATCATCTTAACTCCATCCCTTTCCCTGTGCATCTTGTTGTTGCGGTAGGCCTATCGGGATGTGGGCATTCGAGCATTCGTCTGTCCACTCATTTCTGATCTCCCGGTCGACTGCTCCGTATCCCTGGGATGTGGCCACGCCTGTAACCCGGCCAACGGGAAGCGCGAACCGCAGAAGACCGACGATCTGATAGCCCTAATGGAAAGAGCCATCAAGGCATAGTTGACCCTTTTACAATGAGAGCACTGAATGCTAACATAAATGAGCAGGAACTTCATCGCCCAGAGGATGGTATAGAGATTGGTGTGGGCCCTACTGGCATCCAAATGTGCAGTGATGAGCTATTCATCCGATGCAAGGAGCTCAGCGAGAAGCATCATCTCGTTCGCCACGTTCATCTCCTCGAGACGATCAACCAGAAGAAGGTGAGGATCAAGAACACATCTGCCCTTCATTCAATCCCGACTCTCTTGAAATCGACAGCTGGCCTATGAAAAGTATGGGCAGAGTGCAGTGTCACATCTGCACCGCCTTGGATATTTCAACGAGATCACCACGTGCGCCCATTCGATATGGCTTGATCCGGAGTACACTATCCTCCTCCCTCTTAATGTGTCTGTGCGCCACTTACAACATGGAATAGGGATATAAAGATACTCAGCACTACTGGAGCGACAGTAGTACACAACCCGTTATCTAACTTACGTTTGGGGAGGTACCATTCCCATCATCGCATGTTCTCCTTGGCCATCACGGTTCGTTCTCACCTCCTCCATAGTGGGATAGCTCCGGTATTGAAGTATCTTGATGCCAATATCAACGTCTGCTTTGGATGCGATGGTGCTGCTTCGAACGACTCTCAGGACATGTTGGAGGTATCGTCATCATCATCTTCTTAAAGATACACTCAACATGCACCTCATCCTAACATTTATGACGTTCACAACGCAGGCGATAAAGATAGGCACGATTCTGCATAACATCACCGACATTGACTATCGTCGTTGGATTTCCCCCGATCAGGCCTTCAGGATGGCAGCCCTGGGTGGTGCCCGAGCTGTAGGTTTGCAGGATAAGACAGGACTCGTTGCGCCCGGCCGGTCTGCAGACCTCGTGCTCTATGACCTCTCCAATTCCCTCTCCATTCTACCCCGCACAGACATTCTGGGGTACGTGGGTGGAATGTACTGGTCCTCCTTGATGCTCACTGTGCACGTGCTGCGAAGGTTGCTTCTTCTTGGCCGTCCGACCAACCTTGTGACCGACGTGTGGGTGCGCGGGCGGAGACTGGTCAAGGGCGGCAAAGTGGTACGAAGGCGAATCCATGAGAGCCGCCCCGATCAGGAATGGGCTGAACCGATCATGTGCATGTTTGAACAGACAACGATAGATGAAGAGAAGCTGAAGAGGGATCTGTACGCTACCTCTCAATGGACGACTATGACCCGTCACTCAGCGACCCGGTGCGTGAGTCCCTGAGCTGCGTAGTATCTCGGTATTGGAGAGACTCACGGTGTGACTGCAATAACAGAGAGAGTCTTGAGGGACGTTACCTCCAAGTTATCGTGGAACCAACGAAGCAGACTTCCCATGATTCTCCCACAACAGGACAAGACGAATGAGGAGATGCCATGATGATGCACTCTGTATCTGTTTGGGTATCAGTCTCAATCTCTGGTGTGCAAGCATCTGGTTCAACCAAGCTAGAATTCACTTATGCTTGACGGCCACCTCCACAGCAACTCAGCCAGGATTACCTTGCCTCCTCCTCTCTTACACAGGAATCAGACGTTGCTGCAGTACCTAATGGTCATCAGCAAAGAGAGATAGGTGGAATGGATAGGTGGAGAGAAGGAAGTTGGTAGCAGATCAAGCAATCTTCGTCAGTGGTAGATGAAGTCATCAGCTTTGACACTGAAATGAGAAAACAAATAATTATACCTAAAATAGAAAAATTCTTTTTTTATTTATGAGAAGGAGAATACTACTCTACTCCACCACGAGCTCGTCGATGCTCCAGTCCTCGAAGCTGCCATCGGGCAGGTAGCGTCGGATGATGATCGGAATCTTACGTTCGCGCAGCTCCTTTTGCGCAATCTCCAGAGGATCTGTCTCGCCTTCCAGCTCCACCATAATCGGCGCATTCATACTGGAAATTGATTTGAATCAGAAAAAAAATGAACAAAATATTTCTGGCAATTTTAACAAAGAATTTTTAAATAAAAATTGAAATACGCACCTGATTTGGAGGGCTCGCGTGCCGAGCACACGGGCGCGTTCGTACTTGGTCATGTAGCGGGTGGTCCTTCGCTCCTTGGCCGCTCCGTCGACGCGCTCACTCGCCGGCAGAACCTGGACCGACTCCTCATTCTTCGGCCCCAAAGAAATTAATACAAAAATTAATTCCAATTAGCAGGCGCAATTATTTATATAAAATAAATCTAATAAAAATCAAAAGGGGTGGTCCGAGTTGAATTCTCTCTCGTACCCCGTCATGATCTCCATTGTCGGCCATCTTTTCACACCTCGTGCTACACAAAGAAATGCAAAATGAAAATATATTTCTTTTTCGTTTTTAAGGTTGACTTTTCTTGACTTCAATTATCGGGTGTTGATATCATCAGCGCACATGTGGCCGAAACTCTGTGTACGTGGGGCAACAACGGAGGTACCTCTTTTACTTGCTTTACTTCCACCATGCTCACTCCGCCACAACAAACGCACACTATACACACAGTAACAGTTAAGCACGGGACAGGACCACCTGCGTGCGTCTTGTCTTGAACCGACATTTTCCACTGCTTTTCCCAAAGTGAACGAAGCTCCGCGAGAGGAAGAGTAACCCCGCACAGAGAGCGACCCGCACAAATCAGATCAGATCTCTGCTCGTGAAACGTGACAGCACGTCCGTGCCTCCGCTCATCAACACTTCGGCAGGTTACGAAGTCGAGACGTACGAAACTTAATCACACATATATTTATACACACAAAGATGCTGGACAAGATTGCCATCTTCACCAAGGGCGGTATCGTCCTCTGGAGCAAGAGCTTCGCCACGATCCAGGGCAACCCCATCGACGACCTCGTTCAGACCGTCCTTTTGGAGGTATGGCAGTGTACATTAATTGTTCATTTTTTCCCTTTTGCGAACACAACAATCTTAATCTTCGGTATTTGAGTTCATCTCAATTAATTTAAGCTCATCTGATTTCTGTTCGTCGCACAAATTAACTTAAATTTTAATTGGGTTGTTTCGCACTGACTTACGTCTCGTGTGTATGAAATACAGGAACGTAAGGGAGCGGAGAAGGCGTTCATGACGGGGAGCTACAAGGTGGAGTGGACATTCCACAACGATCTGGAGCTGGTGTTCGTGGCGGTGTACCAGCGGGTGCTGCAGCTGCTGTACGTGGAGGAGCTGCTCGACCTCCTCAAGCAGCGCTTTGTTGGCCTCTACGGTGATGCCATCCGTTCCAAGTCGCTCGACCTCGCGCAGCCGCTGCAGGCGTTCGACCAACCTGCGGAGCGTCTGCGCCTGCAGTGCGAGGCCAAAGCACAGGAGGCCAGACAGGCACGCACAGGACCACGTCGCTTCGAGGATACGGACAAGGGACGGACCATCCTCAAGGAGCGCGACACCGACAAGAAGAAGGACAACAAGAAAAAGAAGAACAAGAAGAACCAACCAGCGGCCGCCCGCAATAAAGACAGCGGTGACGAGGACGGTGGTGAAGATGTGGCTGACGAAGGCGACGCAAACGAGGAGGCGGAAGCAGTTGAAACTCCTGAAGACGCCGACGCACAGCAGAACGGAGGCGCCAACGAGGAAGAAAATGCGAAAGCCAGCACACCTGCTCCAGTCGACGACGTGGAGGCCACCATTCTCGCAAACAGGCAGGCCCTCCTCAAGAAGAAAAGCGTGGGACGCGGCAGAGGAGCACCAGGACCGATGAGGAAGGGTCCCAAGGCCAAGGCGGCACCACCTCCTGTTGATGCAGGTGACGCCAAGAAAAAGAAAGGCAAACAAGCCCGGAAATGGGATGATGAAGGCGGCCCTGATGTTCTCGACTATTCCGAGAGCAAGCCGGAAGATGAGGTATACATGGCGTTTGTCCTCGATGTGTAGAGTCGAAAGGTCGACTCACTTTCTCATTCCAGGCGAGTGACAAGTACGGTGATGCCAACGAGCCCATCAATGCTGATGACTGGGAGCAGTTCTTCAGTACGTTTACTTTTATTAATGTTGAGCCACCATGATGGTACTTAGATGGAGCATGACACATGTGTAGGCAAAAATGGCAAGTCGAAGACCGTAGTAGAGGATGAGGACGAGGAAGTGGATGACGTGCCCGCCCAGACTCAGGCTAAGTCAAGCTGGAGCATCGGTTCCATCTTCGCTGGCCTGACCAATAGGGTACGATTCGCATGGAGACTACAAACAACAATGATGATTCACATCTCACTTTGGATCAATGATAGGTGCTCAAGCGTGAAGAGCTTATGCCAGTGCTGTCCAAGTTCAGGGAAACCCTGATAGCTAAGAATGTAGCAGCAGAAATCGCAGACGAGCTGTGTGAGTCCGTGTGCACCTCGCTAGAGGGCAAGACGATGTCCTCGTTTTCGAGAGTGCGGTCGGCCGTGAGGTCGACGCTTGAGGAGGCTCTCACTCGCATTCTCACGCCTAAGACCAGACTGGAAATCCTTCAAGAAGTCGCTCGAGTAAAGAAGAAGGAGGGCAGACCCTACACCATCGCTTTCGTCGGTGTCAATGGTGTGGGCAAGTCGACCAACCTTTCTAAGGTGTGCAACTACTTGCTTCAGAACAACCTCAAAGTCATGGTATGTCTCCTTGCCCGCCCCTTCACCTTCCTGCTTTGGCCACTCAGGATGAACCAATTATCCGACAACACATGTGGATCAAACCAAATCGAGCTTTTTAAATCTGATCAATGGCCAGCAACAGCCACACTTGTTTTTTGTTCACTTCGTATCAACTGGTGCTGATTACACCTTCACTGTTCTCCACAGATTGCTGCTTGCGATACCTTCCGCTCAGGTGCCGTGGAGCAACTGCGAGTGCACTCGCGTAACCTGAATGTACCACTTTTCGAGCGAGGCTATGAAAAGGACCCATCAAACGTCGCACAGTACGCCATTCTCGAAGGTACCGGCTCCCGCACTTCCCTTTTACACATCCGCTGGCGATGATTTCTTGTTCAGTATCACTTTCGGACAATTCATGACACGACATCTTTTTGATGATGCCTCCTGCTCCAATAAGCACAAGCAAGCAAGCCATCATTGTGTGCTTACTTCTTCTTCTTCTTCTCTACAGCTAAGCAAAAGGGAATGGACGTAGTGTTGATCGATACAGCTGGCAGAATGCAAAATAATCGACGCCTGATGCAAGCCCTTGCCAAGGTAACCTGCCTATCTTGTTGAAAGCCATACCAACCAATGTGCTAACTCGGCCTCCGTTCTCAGCTCGTGTACACCAATAACCCCGATCTGGTGCTCTTTGTGGGCGAGGCTCTGGTCGGTAATGAGGCTGTGGATCAGCTACGCGGATTCAATCAAGCCCTCTCCGATCACGTGCCATCGAACGTGGCAGCACCTCGACAGATTGATGGTATCATTCTCACCAAGTTCGATACGATCGACGATAAGGTCGGTGCCGCCATCTCCATGGTCTATACAACGGGTCAGCCGATCGTCTTCGTGGGCACCGGTCAGAAGTATGCGGACATCAAGCGGATGAACGTCGCCACCGTCATTCGGGCACTTCTCGACTAGACGAGTCTCCCCACCTGTGCATAGTTCTTTGTCTTCCTCTCAAACCATATAAAACACACTTTTCAAAAAAGGAAAGAAGGTGAAAGGGTGGGAGGATAAAACCAGGAATGAATAGGAGTTAGCGCATGAGGTACCAGTGCAACCGCCTCGTACCACCGTACGACCACGCCCATGGGCCCCACAAGCTGCCCGTACAGCTGGCCGTGCGCCGCACAGTCCACGAGGATCAACGACTGTTGGGGGTGGTGGCGCCTTCGCGCTAACGTTCACCTGTACGATCGGAGCTGCCCCTGAGAAGCGGTGGCACGGGGCCTGATATTCGAATAGACCGGACCACCTCTTCGAACCGGGACGCGTGGGGAGCACACGTACACTACCATACCCCCTATCCTCCACCCAACGAATGCAACGAGACTTTTCTTGAAGGTTGGCAGTAGTCGTAGTAGTAGTACCCACCTACACCACCTTCGACTCAGCCCTTCCGTTCCATTCGTTGAGAAGTCCAAAGTGCTCCCCGAACACACACCACGACTCAACTGCACGACAAGTCAAGGCGATGGATAAGACTACTACTTCAGTCCCTATGGTCGGGGCATGTCGGCCAGCTGGTCGGATGGCTCCCGTCTCGCAGCGGTTGGCGGTAGCCGCTACGCTCCGGATCGATGGGATCGTGGAGAAGCTCAAGCAGATGGAGGAGCAGGAGAGCGGCGAGTCCTGGCCCGAAGACGTTACCGAGGTAGGCGGCCACAGACGACCATCACCGACAACCTGCCACCTCAAAGAAGAAGAAGAAGAAGAGGGCCTCGCCCGAGGCGACCTGACCATGTCCCACTACCGCAGCAACCGCCACCATGACGTCCCTCCATTACCAGGAAAATCAGAAGGAAAAGAAAATTTCCAAAAGGAAAATGGAGGGGGGGACTCGGGAGAAGATTTCGAAAATCATCGGCAGCTGCCCCATGACGAAGCAGATGGCAGCCTGTCGCAGGCTGGAGATGAGGAAGGGGAGGAAAGTCACGAGCCTGGACTCACACCCCGACCGGGATCAGGGGATGGCCAGGAGGTGGTCGATCCCGCCGCGCGGCGCGCTCAGAGGCGCTGGAATGTAATCAGAGAAATGGTGGAGACTGAGAAGGACTACTACCGCGACCTCGACATCCTCAATACTGTACCTATTTCTTTGCACTTAATCCAATTTATTTATTTATTTCGCTTCATTTAATCTGATTTATCGTGGAATAAAAATACCTGAAAATAAAAATAATAATGAAACTGATGTGTGTATGCAGTTGTATCTGCAGCCGCTGAAGAAGGGGAAGGTGCTGCCTGAGTCTGAGCTGAGCCTCATCTTCTCGACACTGCCGACACTGCTCAACGTCAACAAGTCGCTGCTCGATGCCCTGCAGGAACGGGTGGACGCTTGCCAGGGCCTGCCCGATGAAGAGATCTGTATTGGCGATATATGGCTCCAGCATGTACGAGCACGCATGAGTGTTTCTCCAGGTTGGACTGAACTGGCTGCTCACTAACGGATCTCAACATCAGACGGACTATCTCAAGTTGTACGGGACCTTCTGTTCGCGGCAGGCAGAGGCCCTCCGCGCCATACGCAGGAACAAGAGCTCGAATGCTACATTCCATACCTTTATACTCGTACGAACTTCATCACGCACGTATGTTGTAATTTTACGCTCACTCAGCTTTTATCGACACGATCCAGAAAGCACAGGATAAGCCACAGAGCAGGAGGCTCGATCTCAAGTCCTTCTTGATAAAGGTTCATCCGGTTAATGTGCCCTGTGAATTATAGCACCTTGCTTACTTTTCGCCATCCAGCCTATCCAACGCCTTTGTCAGTATCCGCTTTTATTGCAAGAGTTGCTCAAACACACGCCCGAGTCGCACATTGACCGAGAAAATGTTGAGCTGTATGTTTTGTTCTGAATCTTGCACAGAGTACCAGTTTTCTGATGTCCTGCTCAGGGCACTGGAGAAGCTACTTGTTCTGACAGAGCACGTGAACGAAGCCTCGGAAAGAGCTTACTCTATTGCCAAGGTCATAGAGCTCAGAACTAATATTCAAGGCTTGCACAACGTACATACAAACCCCTATTTGTAGTTGATGTCTGTATTCAGCATTCACCGACTCGTCATTACAGTTGGAATTGATCAATCCAAAACGAAGTTTCGTGGGCGAAACATCGTTCACGGAGCTCAATAAGAAGAGGCAAGCGGAAAAGACACTTCATCTATTCCTCTTCACTGATTGCTTGCTTATCTGCGAACCGCTCAAAGGCACCGCTGGCAAGATACAACAAGCTACACGAGCCGGTAAACCACTCTAGCTGCTCATCTTGTTGCTAGCTATTCCTCACTTCAATTATATTTCAGCAACGAATGCTCGTGCGAGCGTGCACCTGCAGGGTCCCTTGTATGCGTTTAAGCAGTATTTCCTGCTCCATGAAGTAGTGTTTAAAGACACAGCTGACTCCACATGTGCGTTTCTCCCCTCCCTTGCTCGTGGTTGGACTACATACCCTTACCGGTAGTATTGGTATTTGGCAGTGCCCCTATTGCAAATGGTGTGTGCAGGCAAGGGCAAAGTAGGTAAATCCAAGGAAAGGGATCGCTCCTATACCTATGATCTTGCCAATAGCTCGGCCTACCGCACTCTCAGTGCCCATAGCCTCAAAGAGAAAGCTAAATGGCTCGACATGTGGGCCAAGGCTAAGCGAGACCAGGACGAGCGTAAGAAGCAGCGGAGCAAAATTGTTTACGAAGCTGCCAAAAGGAAGGGTTTAGGTGATCTTGGGAACGGAGAGACAACTCGGCTCGATAACCTGGGGCCTCAGTGGCCTCCCTTCTCGCCATTGCCAGGTCGGGCTGCCCCTGCATCGCCCTGTGCCTCGGCACCTGCACCTGTCGTACCAAGCCCAGGTTCACCGGCGATATCTGCCGCCTCGCTTTGCCGGCGTTTATCAGATGGCGCAGTAGCAGAAGCCACTCCGACTCCAGCATCTGCTTCTTCATCTTCTTCAGCTCCGGCAAGTTCAACGTCACTGACGATCTCGCCTCGAGAGACCATCAGCAAGCTCCGCGTAGTGATCAGCAAGGCCAAGGAACGACATGGGAAAAAGGACAAGGAGATTCTACGTAAAGTCAGTATTGACACTGAGGCCAAGCCTGCGTCGCCTTCTGTCGACCAACCTTATCTCTACCTCAGTGATCAAGTGCAACCGGCAACAACCAAGCCATTGCCACCGCTCCCACGGAGAGTCATGTCGAGCGACTCCGAGCCCTCTTCTCCTCGACCAGTCTTGCCACCACTTCCCTCGCTATTGCGTCATGCAACATCCAACACACAGACTCAAGTCGCTGTTATGTCACCTCCTCCTTGCCGTCAGCTTCCTCCACCTCCGCTTCCACCTTTGCCTGATGAGCTACGATCCGGAGCGGAGAGCTTAACGCAGGCAGCAGCCGAGGAAGAAGAAATGCCAATCAGACCGCCGCGCCCATCCCGTTTGCAAGCATCCGAGAAGCAGCGCAGTTTCTACCGCACATGCGATCTGCAGGCTGATGTTGCCAAGCAGCTCGCCCGCTGGAATCAGTTCTATGACAGCACCACCCATTCAATTAGGGTCGATGGAACTCAAGAGAACGAAGAGGAGGATGGGCTGAAGGTGTACACCGCGCACTCGCCGAGTCTCCAGTGTGTGCCTGCACCTTCATCCTGTCCGGCTGCAATACCTTCATTGTCGACTTCGCTCCGAGCTTCCCCAAGCGCATCAGCGGATGCGAGTCTTTCGACAGCAGCACTAAGACGTGGCACGTTTGGGTCAATCGACCCTTCATTGATCCCCGCTTTCGGTTCTCCAAGTGATCAGTAATGCCTTATTTGTTATAAACCATGTACATGATGACCAGACTGTGGTAACATTATTCACAACACCTCTAGAGGCGGTCGTTGTATGAATTGAACTCAGGCATGGTGAGCTTCAGGCCCTTACGCTCCCGCACACTCATGGCCGTGTTGTAGGCCTGGCTGGTAGGGTCGAGAGGATCGCCTGGAATCACACGCCAGTAGTCTACCACGCTCTGTGCAAACGCGAATCCGCCTGTCCTCATAGTGAGCGTGTCATCTCTTGGCACCATTGATGGAGGTAGAAGCGCACCAGACATTTGGCGTAGTCGTGACGTCAAGCCCACGAGCCGTGAAGCAGGTATTGTTGCCCGCACCTTAATTAGCCCATTGCCTTCGCCCTTCCTGTGCAGGTGTTCATTGCTAAGCACTGTGCCTTGGCACGTAGCAGTCGCAGCCATGATGTCTTCAAGCAAGTCCTCCGAACTGTGAATCTCGACTAGAGACACTGGCTCCATGAGCCGAGGATTTGCCGAGAGCTGTGCTGCATACATGACTCGGCGAGCTGGCGGGATTACTTGCCCACCTAAGGCCAAAAGGATTAGAAGGATCGATCTGATTCCGCATTGTGACGTACCGCCTCGGTGAATGGCATCCGTGTTGAGCACAACGTCAAGAAGGTTGAATCGCACACTCCGCAGTGGATCCTCACATAGCACACCTTCTTGACAACAGTGCTGGAACGCGGCGACAAAGTAGTCTCTGATCTCGTGTAAATACTGTATTCCCTTGGTTGTATCGACAAGCACGTTCGTTGGACTGATAAAGTCCGATTCTGGTCCCCAACTCCATATCTTACGTGAGTCCTGCCGCACCTATCATCAGTCACATCTCCAGCTGCGCATAGTGGCAAGTGGCTCATACCCCGACGTCCCACTCGAACCGAGCGCATAGTTCCTGCCTCAGCATTCGCTTATTGTCGTCTGCACTAAGCTGTACATTTACGATGCCGTCCTCTATGGCCTCTGCCAATTCTGGGTGAATAGGTTCAGCCTTGAGCCAGTATCGGCTGTGCCGGTTAGGTGACTTGGCCATACAGAGCGTGGAGGAAGTCGATGTAACTGTTTCTCTTAACGAGAATAGAGGTTCGGAGTGGATGATATCGACTCCTGCATTCTTGGTGAGCTCTTTCAGAATGTATTCGAGCTGCATTTCCCCTGTTGCTGCCACTGTGACAAGTCCTGTATGCATTGTTTGTGCCTGTACACCAAGGCACGTACTTACTATCGTCCGCAAGGCATCAAGGATCTTAGGGAGATCTGAAGGAGACTACGATACTCGTCAGCCACTGGCACTTAAATACGGCCACTGAGCTATACCTTGGCTTCAATACTAACTGAGCAGAGTGGGGGTGAGCGTCTTATCGGGATGATACAGCCGCAATGATCGTCGTTGGCTAGTGTGGCGCCATCACACAGATATCGAGCTTTCTCCTTCACTGCTAAACACACAATTTGACCGGCAACTGCTTCATCGGCCTCTGCATACTTTTCTCCTTGGGCTATCCATAGCCGTGCGATTGTCGTTCTGCATAACGTACTCTAAGGCCACCACATATTAACTTCGCACTGAATCTTGATCAAGACGAGGAAAGGTAAGTGAGTACTTGAGACGTGCTAGACTGCACGCACATTTGATCTCCTGCTCTCAGGGTACCAGAGAAGACGCGACCACATGCGGAAAGGCCTCTATCAGGGCCAAGCACTATCTTCGCCACGTACGCCACCGCCGGCCCTATTATCAGGAAGCTTGTGAGCATTCTTGTGATGTTAAATGCCAAACAGTCACATACCATTCTTCTCACAGTAACGTATAGCGTCCGCGTATGGGTCGTCTTGAGGTCCCATGTAAAGTTGTTCCACGCGGTAGCTCTGTGCTTCGCTCGGTGACGGTGAATTGCGGTAGATGGTCTCGGTAAGGCACTGTCAATAACGAATAAGAAGAGATGCAATTGGAAGGTAGCTGGAACAAGGAGAACCACTTACTTGTTCGAGTGGTAGAAACTTGGCTTCATCAACATCTTGCCATCGAGTGCTTTCTCCTCCTCTGTGAGCTCAATTTGTAGTTGCTTGATGTGTTTATCAAGACGTTGTCGGGTCGTGGCTCCCAAGCAGCCTTTAAGGATGCGATAGATGGGCTTCAAGACATAACTGCAGAAGGCGCGTGTAAGCCGAAGCCCCGTTGATGGCGACACATTAGTCTCTTCCCTGTCCAAGTTCGTCACACGATCAGATTGTCTTGACCGACCATCAACAACAACGCTGCTGTACCATGTTTTCGAGTACGGATCATAGTAGTGATTTCCCCACAGACGCTTTCTGAGCTTAGGCATCCCAAGTCTTGTGAGAAGAGCGCTGAAACCTGGCAATGTGAAGCCCCTAGTAGATGGAAAATTTATCAGTTTGGCGGTCACCACAAGCCCATAGGTGTGCGGCACACCAGTTGTGCATTCCTGATGCAAAGACGGTTGAGGACGGCTGGCTCAGCCAACTTGGACAATGGATGCTTATTATCTCCTGATACTTGGTTACGATACATTCAAGTCGTTTATAGAGTTCCTCTGGTTTCTGCGTTAACACTGCAGTTAGCTTCGGTGTATCACTATGAACGTGACGATGGCAGTACAATACCATATCATACTCGATGATTGCTCGATCGAGCTTGTTTATCACCAGAATGGGCTTAACGCGTTCCGACAAGGCGAGCTTCAGAAGCCTTTCGCTCTGCAGGCACATGCCTTCTATGCAGTCTACGACCAACAGCGCACTATCCGCCATCCGGATCCCAGCTGCCGCCTGACATTCAATGAGGACCCAATTGCACACAAGAGGATGATCAGTGTTACGCAATGTCCCTGCTTCAAGAAGAAGAGGAACCTCCATCGTAAAGTCAGTGTCGCCTGGCGTGTCGATGAGGTTGACCTTGCACAGCGTCTCGGCCCGCTTCCCAGACGCAGCTGTCTCTTCATCATCACCACCCGACCGAACACCGAGGAGCACGCTGTAACAGTACAGCCTGGGCAGACTCTCCCCATGTCTGGCACGAGCCGGCTGGACAGGTGGCCCTCGCGTCGACCTGAGCACCGCCTCTACAAAATATTAAAATTAAAAATTAAAATTCTCTTAATCGTAGATATTTATTTATGATTTATTTATGATTTATTTTTATTATAACATATTTATTAATAATTATAAGAGAGAGACCTCATACCGGTGAGAAGGGACTTGCCGTGGTCGATGTGTCCTATCATCACCACGTTGCGCACCGCTGCCGCGGGTAGTGCTCCACCTTCCACATGTTGTTGTTGTTGTTGTTCCTCTTCATCTTCTTCCTCCTCCTCCTCTCGTTGTCTCCCCTCCATTATTTTTATGTTATTTTCTTTTCTTTAATTTTAAAAGAAAATCAGAGAAAGAAAAGGAAATCATTTGGGCGAATAGGGAGCGATCAGGGCCTCGGACATTCGTTGATTGGAGTCAGCTCTGGTCGCTGCGCACTGGTCCTCTCTGATCTATGGTAGTGGAGCCAATCCCTGGTGGTCCCAGAATAACCTCCGGCTTTCAAGACCATCCACTTTGTGAGCATCGCCCACTCCAACGCCTCTTTAGTACTCACGCCCGCCCCGCACGAGTGGCCATTGGTGGTCGGCCTGTGTCGTTAGCGGAGGACATAGGTAGTGGACTTGTCTCGACCGGTCCACTTCTCATTGTTGTATATTCTCCCTCTGCATCGTCATCACGCACATCATCATCATCATGGACCGAAACGGGACATGTGCGGTTAGGCATTCGGGAGCAGCCCGGCCATCGCCCTCTTCCGGACAGCGCTTGATCATCATCACGCCCATCTTGGTGGCGCTGGGTACACCTCCCTTCTTCATCTTTCTCTCATCATCATCATGACGCAAGAAAACCTCGTCGTGGTGGTCTTACGGTGTGGTGATGGTGGTGGGACAATGGACACCAATAACCAACAACGGTGAGCAGCACTATGCCTGGCTTTCCACCCCGGGCGCTGCTGGGGCGACGAAGTGGGGAGATCGATGACAGACGGCGTTGCCCTGAGGCGCCCGTATCATCAGCATGAGAATGGTTGGCGGCCACAACAAGTGGAGACGATGTCCTCCCTCTCCGAGAGAAACGCAAGCCGGCCGGCAGGTCGCCAGAACTCGGGCTCGTGCGTGCCTTACCAAGGTTCACCTGCCACCTACGGCAAGTGCGACCCAGTCGTAAGGTTCCCCAACGTTTACCTGCAGTACGTAGTGCAACTGCCCTCTCTCGGAGTTAAATTGAGATCTGCTTCTAACTGGTCGGTCGTAAACGTCTGCCCTCGGCAGGCCGGGACAAGCGTACGAAGAAGTGGACGCAGCCGCCGCTTCGTATGTATGCACCCATTTGTCTTTGTCGTGGTGGTACTCTGCTTACACGTGTGGCCAAAGACCCAACTGGCAGGAGCGTTTGTGCCACATGACTGTAGGCAGGCCCTCATTAAGTTTGTATGCCTGAGCAACTTCATCGAGTGCTCTGTGGATGTGTCCACGCTCAAAGCAAGTGGTAAGCTGCATGGCCCTTCTTACATTCCTTTGCGGCGACTGACTACCTACAGTGCTTCTTCCCTGTCGTTCGGTGTGTGAGGAAGTCCTGCTAAGTTGCATGGCGTTCGCAGTGCAGAACGGTCTCACGGTACTCAATTCAGTATCTTAAGTCAGGGCGATGCTGATAGTTCGGACATGTATACATCAGAGCGTCTTGCCCAACTGCGACATGGTGATTAACGCAACCGGGACACCTATTCCTGCTTTCCCGCCTGATGGCGCAGCTGCTTGCGCAGTACCGGCAGATGACGTGTGTACGTTTTGTGAACAACGCCAACAGGAGACGGCTGATGATGCGCAATACTCACACCGAGCTTGTACCCATCAGACATCTCCTACAGCCAGGCAGACTGCCCTTATCCGCTGGAGTACAATCAAGATGAGGTTCGTTCGAGAAACGTTGTGCTGGCAAGTCTCCTGTCGTCACTCAGTTGACTTTAACCAAACAGGAACCCAACTTTGGTGAAAACGGATACAGCGGTTCAGATATCTGCGTGTATCCGTGTCCAGATAACAAGGTCAGCTTCTCCAACTCGGAGTGGAACGCCATCGTGGCGGTGATGGTGACGCTGAACTTCTTCTCGTTCTGGCTCTCCCTCTTCCTGGTACTCCATTTCTATTGACCGCGCAATGTGCATTGCTGAATGATAACTGAAGCACTTTTTCTATGCAGTTGATCTCATTCGTGCTGATGCCGCAGAAGAGGAGATTCCCAGCCATCATCTTCCTATATCTGGTTCACAACAACACCCTTTCGAACTTCTCGAGGTTGTCGCTTACTCCCTTTGCATTCATCATGCATCTTTAGGCGGCCATCTCAACAGTGGTGGGATTCGTTCTTCTCTTCTTTCCAGCGGTTCGCGGTGGAATAGATACGCTTATCTGCACTGAGGTGGCGTACAACACACTCAAGTCCACTGCAATCCGAACTCATGTGAGCCTCTTCTGCAACAGGGCAACCCACCGCGATACGTAACAATGGACAATGCGGGCGATGACGATGGAGCTGGCGTACCGTGTATCATACAGGGTACAACCTTGAAAGTTGAGATCAGCATTCATGACATCAGCAGATGTAGACTCATCGCAGATAACATTACACAGGAATCTTTCTATACTACTGTCCTCTAGCCGCCATGTTCTGGTGGACCTTTCTCACCTTTGCTGTCTTCGAGGTACTCCACCTCCTTTACTTCTCTTGCACCCAATGCTGATTGTATCTCCGTATGTAGATGGTCGTTCTGGAGCGTGCGACCACACTCGTCCGACGTCTTCACTACTTCTACCAGTTCATTGCATGGGGCCTTCCCGTGGTGGGTGTTATCGTGCTTCTTGCTACAAAGGTAAGTAGCTCCCAGTACGCTCATTGCAGACTCTCCACTCAATCACTATATGTCCGATCATCAGCAATTCGGAGCTATAGGGACCCCTTCATGCTTCATGAAAACTGGAGACAAGGATTACTACGCCTGGCCGTTCTTCTATGGGCCGCTGTCCGTGTGCCTCATCATTGGAAGTCTGCTGATGGCCGCCGCAATCTTCAAGTTCATTCGAGTTCGGCGCAACCGCCACTTATATGTTCTGCCTGATAGCCTGCTTAACTCGTGGCGTGAATGCAGGTGCGGTTCCGTTTCAAAGGACGCACGAGGGAGAAGATAGAGCAGCTAGTGAGGATGATTCTACTTGTGCTGGCCTACTGGGCCATCCTTCTCTATCCGTTGATGTTCCGCGTGTACCAACAGTCAGTTGAAGGTGTGACCAACATTGCCAACACATATGATCACCTTTCTTCTTCTAAATGGTTATCTTGACTTCCAGATGATCTCAACGACGCTGTGCAGGAGCAAGTGCAGTGTAGCGCCAGGACCGCGTCACAGTGGTAGGCAGCGCCGTATCTCAGTCTTCTACAGTCGATCGTTAACTTGTGGTTCTCTGTGGTGCAGCGCGCTGAGGGAACGCATCAACTACGGAGCGGTTCTGCTGCAAGTGATGGACGTGAGCTGCTATGGAATCGTGCTCTTTGTTGCCATGTGTTCCTCTGTACGTGATGGCCTACAATGGATCCTTCATCAGTAGTGGATGAGACTTGAATGAACTGCTCACCCTTTGGTGGATAATGGCAGGACGTGTTTCGATGGTGGTACAACCTCTCCAAGACCTGGTACACCACGAGCCCGAGCGAGGCTTGGGAGATCACCAAGGAGATGGTCCTCAACGCTCGGTGGGACGAAACCGTGGGCACCACGTCAGCCTCTGCGTACATCCTCCTCTCCTCTCCTGACGGCTGGGAGGCCCTAACTTGAATTCTTGCAGTTCCCGATCGAAGAGCTCTGTTTCGAGGAGTACTGAAGACGAAGACACTATTGACACTGTTGGCCACGAGGACTTCTCCGATGATGCTCTCTAGTAAGAGGCGCCCTTGATCGAAGATACCATGCACATCAGATGCTGCAACAACTTCTCCATCACCTTCCTTGTACACTTCCCTCCTTTCGGCTGATGATGGTGATGAAACCAGCAAAACCATCTCCATCACAGCAGTCAACATGACAGCACTTAACATGCCAACAAGCACTGTTCACTTCTCTTGTTTGTGAGCTGATGCGCATTGTCCTAACGGAATCAGAGCATGCACGCCTTAGAGCGGCGGGTCGTGCCTCTGCCTGCCCTTGATATGGTACTCCACGCCCTCCAGCGGCTTATGCACCTGGCCGCTCTTCTCGAACTCCGTCCTCAGGTCAATGCCCTGCTGCCTTACCTCCTGTGGTTGTCACGATCATGAGTATTCATCAGCTCATCTGCATTGAAGACAGCACACACACCCAGAAGAGGGGAGAGAGACCTTGATAAACTTCTTGTCCTCGTCGAGCCCAAGACGGCCCTCCATCTTGAGCTGATGGGCGCGGTCAGAATTGCCTGCTCTCTCCTGCTTGAGGAAGGTTTTGATCGGATTCTGGGCGCCCTCTTCGAGCAGACCCTTCTCGACTTCGTCAAGAGGGGGCCTGTAGTCTGACGTGCCCTCCTGCGCGGGTCCCCACTTCTCAGGCTCTTCCGGGGTGTCGAGCATCAGCTCCTTCTCCAGCGGTTGGGCGGGTTCCTCGCTCTTCTTCTGCAGGTGACTCATGGCTAGCCAATGGCGCGTGGTCGGGTCTGTGTGTGATGGAGTGGTGTAAGTAGTCTGTTAGAGGGCAGGATGTAGGCTCATTCTACTCCAGCAGGCCGTGCTCTGTGCATAATGGTGTTGACCTGTCGGGCGTGTCAGTACCACTGCCTGAGAAGGCATCCCTGGGAAATCCTGATCAGTGCCAATCCACCCATCACCCACCTCTCGTCCATTCCTGTGGCGAAATTTCGTTACATAGTTCGAATTCCAAATGTGACAAACATTCTTTGGATATTTTAATTCTTGAACTTTTTGGGTAAGTTGGACGAAAAGTCACCGCCTAATAGTGCTTGCCGCGGTCCAACAAGATGAGTGCACATACATGCACTAAGCTGCCCCTCGCCAACAAGCTTGCAGTGGGATTTCGCGAACTTCGTAACCCATTTGTCGACCTCCCCAGCAATAAATAGCTGCTTTGATGGCCCTGTATTCTTCATTCCACACTCCATCCAGCATTACAAGCAACACCAGGAACTGCACCCACCAACGCACCACCAAGAACAACAAGAATGAAGGCCACTCTCGGATTGATGCTTGTGTTCGCTCTCGCCCTTGTGGCGCGTGCTCAGAACTTGGACTGCGGTCAGGGATTCTTCTCCAACAGTGACGGATGCTGCCCTCTGCTCTTCAACGGCTCTCCGTTCTACCCGGATTCTCGCAGTTGCTATCCCATCCAGACCGCACTCGGCATCCAGTACGCTTCTGCTGCTGGTTGCCTGCCCAACAGCGCTGTACGTTCGACCCTCGATGCACTGGTGCTCTACACTCGTTTTCTCATCACGGTGATGATTGCATTGCAGGGTCTTTATGAGAACGACAACAACTGCACAAATGTGTGTGAGCCTCAGTGCTTCAACGAGACCACAACTGCCAACTCGACCACCTCGCCCACTCCCATCGTGAGCACTCCCCAGCCCTCTTCTTCTCCCTCTTCTTCGCCCTCTGCTTCTCCCTCTGCGTCACCCTCGTCTTCTCCCTCTGCTTCTCCCTCTGCGTCGCCCTCGTCTTCTCCCTCGGCTTCGCCTTCCGCTTCGCCTTCTGCTTCTCCCTCTGCTTCGCCCTCTGCCAGTACGTGTGCCTTCTTGTTCATGAGCATGCTTACATTGCTGTATGTTGTTGAATGCTGACACGGCGATGGGTGGATGGACACATCGACAGTGCCGACCGGTCCTTGCAACGTGACCAACCTGTTCAGGGATGGAAATGGCTGCTGTCCTGCTCTCATCAACGGTGTTGCCGTCTACAGGAATGCTGCTGTACGCCCACTTCTCCCCTTCTTGTTTCCCTTTGCTTGATGCCGATTGGAATTCAAGTGATGATGTCGATCCACAATGCTGACGAGGGAATGGATGGTGTGATGGACAGGGTTGCTATCCGATCAGCACCAACGTGGGCATCGTTTATCCCGACGCCAACAACTGCTACCCCAACGCCTCTGTACGCATCCTCATCACCACCACCATCACCACTGGTCGCTCTTTACCCCATTGCGTTTGGGTAACTGACAAAATGCTGCACGCACACCAACAACAACAACAACAACAGGGCGTGTACGTGGCCAACGGTGAGGCGTGCCCTGCCGCTCAGCAATGCACTG